>LOJH01031366.1:0-16852 GCA_001685095.1 Ellobius talpinus
CGTCCCGGCACTTGCTCTGCAGACCAGGCTGGCCTTGAAATAACAAGGTCCATCTGCCTCTGCCTCCTGAGTGCTGGCATTAAAGGTGTGCACCACCACCACCTGGCCCCAACTCTGTCTTATTTCACCACTTATTTTAGACTTTTAAAAATATTTGTAATTTGGGGTTCTCCATATATGAGCCTAAAATAAACTTTATTGTGTTGATTTTTTTGTTTGTTCTGTTTGGGTGCTTTTATAAGGGCACTTAAGTGATCACTTTCAAAATACTCATTTTTGAGATATAAAAGAAGAATTTGATCTGTGTATATTGGTCTTGCTATTTCTATCCATTGCTTCTGACAGGTTGGGTTTTGATTTGTTTTGTTTAAGATTTTGGGAAACAGACTCTGAGAAACTGATTCTTTAATTTGAAAGTAAATATAGCTTTACTTTTCCCTTGTGTTTGTACATTGTATATTTATTTTCCTTTTATTACTCTAATAATTGAGATTTTTAATGTTTTTGGTTGTTTTGCTATAGGAGGTTAAAAGTAGAATTGGGCAGATTTTTCTCTATATTTGCAGTGTCAATTTCACTTTTTTATTCCTTGACCTCTGCTTATGTGCATTGGTCGCTTTCCTTTAATTTCTTAAAGGAAAAGTGTAGAGCAATTGTTTTTGACACCTCTGTTTTTCTGATGTAGCCAGTGCTACCACATCCCCTCTGTTCATCCCTTTACTGCATTCCACAACTACAACAATCTAGTGTTTCTATTTTCATGAATTTCAGAGTGGTTTAAAGCTTCTCTCATGAATTTGTTTTAAGCCACACGTTTCTGAAGTCTCAGGATTTGCTTTTCTGGTTTAATTTTTAGACTTGCTCTGTATTATTTTCTTTAATTCCATTGTGCTCTCAAAATACACTTATAATACTACATTTGCTTTTTTAAGTAAAACTTGATATAGTTAATTCATTTTCATAAAAACATGTTGCTCCATTGTACTTAATTTTATTTTCTAAGGTTTGAAGGACATTCACCACAGTCTTGAAGATGGCATATTAGTTAATGAAGATCACAGCAGCCAAACAGGTTGGTAGATGGAGTTGACTTTAGTTCACTGTTTTAGAGGACAAGATTGCCCATGTAGATGCGGAGTTGTAGCCCAGAGACATAGCCCCCTGAAGTTTTGTATGAACAGTCACTCTGATATCAGTGAAAGAGGAAACCACCACTGATTTCCACTCTTCTTATTCCGTATGGGAAAGCTCTTAGGTTGGATGATCAAAAATCTCTTTGAGCATTAGAGCTGACCTGGCAAGCCATGCTGGATGGCTTTGGACTGTGAGTTTGGGGAACCTGCTCCATCTATCCAGATAGTCTGTTTGAACCTTTCCTCGTTCTGGGTGATATCCTACATCATATTCTTTCCTGTCTTTCCTCTTCTTTCTAGACTCCTTAAAGCAACTGGAAAACAAAACCTCCTGAGATTTCCCGAATGCCTTTTGTGTCCTCATTTTTCTTCATGCCAGTGACATATCTCTGTAGGTTCAATACTTAAGTTTTTTTTAAGACATAATTAAAATAGTATTTTCTGTGGTCTCCTGGAAGCTGGGCAGTATTGGTTACGGCACACTGTACTTATTGCCTTACTTTTGTGTATTTTTCTGTGTACCACCCTATCTCCTGGGGAAGTTTGCTTGCATTTGTTTTTGTTTGTTTGTTTGGTTTGGTTTGGTTTTTTGAGACAGGGTTTCTCTGTAGCTTTGGAGCCTGTCCTGGAACTCGCTCTATAGACCAGGCTGGTCTCGAACTCACAGAGATCTGCCTGCCTTTGCCTCCCAAGTGTTGGAATTAAAGGTGTGCACCACCACTACCACCTGGCTGTTTGTATTTTTAGTCTTTGCATTAATTTTTGTGGAGAAGCAAAGCAGGATGAACTCAGGGCTTCTCACAAGCTAGGATGGTACTCTGCCCCTGAGCTAAGCTCCATTCCTAGTCCTCATATTTAAATTGGTTGACAAGTCATGTACAGCTGTATGATGTTTTAAATAGAGAGTTTAAAATGTGATAGTCCTCTGTGGTTAAGGTGGGGTTAATAATATTATTGTTGGGCTGAAATCAAGTTGTAGAGAAATCATGAGTATGGATAGGATGAGAGAAAAAGCATCATGGGGGAGGGGAAATAGTGCCCTGTCCTGAGAGAGAACTGGGTCTGACTCAGCACACTAAGATGGGAAGCTGTGTGTCTAAGGGGAGAAAAGAGGAAGCAGTTATTTCAAATAAAATGCAATGGCAAATAGAATTTGAGTATTCTTATCACAAAAAGCATTATAGGACCCAATGTAAGTGTTACTTATGTAGCATTAATGACTCTTCTGGAAAAAAATCCTTGTTGTATATAATGCGTATATACCCTTTATTTGTGCATTTATTCTTTATAAGAAGAATGTGTCGCCTAGAAAATATAAGTATAAAACTTAGGCATGAGACTCTGAATCAGAACAAAACTTGCATATAGTCCCTAGAAAAATTGAAATTCGTATTTGGTGAAAATGACATCTAGCTGAAAGTATTTATGGGATAGAAACACTCAACATGTTTCTGAAGACTGATTTTCTCTGGAGTTAGATAATGTCAGAAAAACAAGTGTGTATATCTTTATTAGTCTGGAAGTTACAGGTGAGCTCTTAGCAAGAGAAAGTTGCACAAATAGTAACAGGAAGGGTTGTCACTTGCGGGCTGCCTGGTCCCGTGGAGGAGATGCTAAGCACAACCGGTTACCATGGTATCTTAACCCATTCACCAGAACATAAATACACAGAAATAAACAGATCAACACATCGGCGCAATAGCCCAGATTTGAGACCTGCTCCATAGGAGGAACTTCATCCAAAAACCCACGGCTGGGGAGGTCTTACGTCCTAGAGTTGAACTTGATATTGTTACTTTGCTCATGTTGTTAAATTGTCTCTGAAATATTTGTGTTTGTACCCATAGACCCTGGCTGCTCTCAACCTGGGTCAGGTAAGCCTCCTTTCGTAATGTTCAGCCGTCAACTCATAACCCATGAAACTGCTAAGAGTAGGATAGTGTGAGTGCTCAGCCCTCCATGGGATCTTTATCAACAGCCCCTCCCTCCAAAATCTCATGGGACACTGAGGAAGAGGAGGCAGAAAGAGTGTGAGAGCGTAAGGATGGGGAATAACGCCGCAATACAGTGTCTTCTGGGCATTAAATGGATGATGCATTTGCGTATTTGTTACAAGACCTGCACAACATTAGGCCACCTGAAAGGCTGGCAAACATGAGGGAGGTTCTCTCCAGGAACCACCACTTACTGTCTATTGGCAGTTGCTAGCTATCAATAGACGGGCAGGGAGAATTCTTCTTTTATGAGAGTTTGGCCAATGGTAAATCCCTCGTGCTCCAGTGGGTGGCCCCACACCTGTGTATGTATGGGGAGAACTAATTGGACTTAGGCGCTATCAAAAAAAAGCACAAAGTTGAGAGGAGAGCGTGTTGCGGGGGCTATGGGAAGTGGTGGACAGAAGAAATGGGGACAGATATGATGATATTTCATTGTACACATGCACAATATTCTTAATGAAAACAAGGTTCTAAACACCTTGTCATTGCCCTCTGTCCACTTCTTCCCACAAGAAAAGATAACTAAATAGAAATAAGAGGGAAAGAGGAAATAACCAAGAGCAAGCATTTGTGGACCTTGACATATTTTCTGGGCAAAAATAGAAACATAACTCCAACTTTTTAATCTTCTTAAAAACTAATTTCATAAAAGAAATATGAAGTTAGCCAAAGTAAATATGAGGCTATTTCTTAAAATTTTAGATAAAAAAGCAAAACAACCCCTTTACACATACATACAATTTTTAAAGCTTCTTCCTTTTCTTCTGAGAAATCTTAAAGGACACACATTAGAATTTCTTTTAAAAATGCAATCACATATTTACCTAAGTGATAAGCAATAGAGTTCAGAATAGTTCACCAAAGTCCTCTTGATCAGACATTGAGTGCATAGGGGGAAAAGCTCATTGAGGGAACCACACTGATTTCAGAGCACACAGGAAGAAATTTAAAACATATGGAACAGAGCCTGCATTTCCCTATGACTTCTTATTCCTGACTTTCTCCTGGGCACTGTTCATCACACAACCGTGAATGCTGCTATGGTTTCCACCCGGACAGTGAGACCTCTCAACATAGCCTCCGTTCCCATCTTTCTGTCATTCTCAGAGAAGAGACTGAGTTTGGAAAGTGTCAGGCCTGTGTAAATGCTGATGTATATGCCACAGTTGTTTCTCTGAAAAGGCCTTCAGAACCCACCCCTTTCCTCTGTTCCCTTCAAGTTGGGAATGATTCATCAGCTGGCCCCAGCAAGAAAAGAGGCCAGCCTGAGGTCTTGGGCCTTTGACCTCTGTGAGGAGAAGGGTCACAGGGACAGGGAGTGTGTGAGCTCTGGAGCAGAAGCCACAGGCACAGAGAGCCAGTGCAGTGGAGGGGGCCGGTGGGAAAGAGTGGATGTTTAGAAAAATGAGGAGTGTATTTCTAAGAGACTCAGTGGTTCAGCTGACAAGCAGGGTCAGGGGTCATATTTATGCTTGATTCCCGGAGCACGTTACTGTAACGTCTTCTTACTAAGGGTCTCCAGGGAGCAGGCCCCAGGACCTAATGCTTCTGACCTTTTTCCTCAAAAGGGGACAGCCTGAGAGATTGGGGGGGCTATTAACTTGTGTGCTTGGCTTCAAGGCTGCTCCCCACTCCCTTGGGCATTATCTTCCAGGTTTACCCCATTTCTTTTTATAATCTTGCCACACATTTAAATTAGTCCCTTGCCTGGCAGTGGACAGAATTTAAACTCCAAAAGAGAAAGCCAGATTTTAATTGCAAAAAATATTATCAAAAATAGAGATAAGGAAAAAAATATTAGAGGCGGGGGTTCAGAAAATTCTTCATGTGCTAAAAAAATCTATTTCTCAGGAATTGCTCAACTGTTTGTATTATAAATAAAAGTGAAAGAATGATTGTAATCGAGTTGGTCACAGTCTTTGATAAGCCTCCTCATGGGAGAGGTGTCTTCATTCCTCTCTTGGGTTATCATCCCTTCGTGTGAAAGTTGGTCTTATAGACGTTGGAAACATAAACTCAAAATAAAAACAGAAGCCATAGTTCAGGGACCCTGAAGACTGGATATCGGCCTCCTTCTGTTAACTGTGTTTGAGTTGCTCTTAACTTTTGAATTCAAATTTCCCTTTAAAAGATACTAGTTATTTTTCAGGTCACCAGCGAAACGAACCTCTTGTACGAGACTAGCCATTTCTTCCTGCTTCTCTGACGAAATTGCTGATAGATGGAAGCATCGAATGATTTCTCTAAAACTGGCTGAAGGAAGAAGAAAATGCTCCACGGTGCTAACTTCCCAACATTGCTTGAAAGAAGGCTTTCCACTTGCCTCCATTGGGCCCAGTTCACTTTGGTAGCAAACACCAGACTTCTGTGCTCCTGTTGTCTGTGATATTTTGAATGAGAGGCTATATAAGAGCTCAATTCAGTTTCATTCAATCTCTTGATGCCAGCATAGGTCTGTATCTCATGAGCATATAGAGTTGATGTCTTAACCATGCACATGATATTTTAGCCCCAAACCTCCCATAGAGGAGCAAAAAGGGATGGGCAAAGATATCAGAGTTAGAGAGTATTATTTTTAGCAAGAGAAAAAAAGCTAAAATAAGCAAGTGAGTGACATCACGTATCACAGCACCCTCTGGGTTCCACAGCCATCCATGGCCAAAGTTCACATGGTCCAATGTTCCATGCAACTGCGAAAACACATTTCCTATTTACAGCGAACTGCCTGCAGGAGCCAGCTCCTCCTCTGAGGAGAATAAATTATTTCAAGGTGAAGAGATGTGAGTGGAGGGGCCATTTCCAGGCTAAGGCTGGGATGCCCGTGTATGAGTGTACATGCGTCTGGAGTCCGGGGATTGGTGGTGGGTTGGGTGATGGGAGCTGTCTAAAACGACTTTGTGATTATAAATAATAATAAAAAAAAATTCAATCGGAAGTGTGTTCTGCCAAACTTCACAATACCCCTCCTAGCAGGACACGGAGCTCTTCTTATTCAGGGTCAGACCCACAAGCTTAAGGCCAACAAGTTCAGTGGGAAAGACGACTCTTGCTCGCGGTCCTTTTCCCCCCTCTCCTTTTCTCTTTCATTTGGGAGGCACCCCTCATAAACATGCAGAGCAATTTTCCAGTACATTAACCCAGGAGGGACACTCTCTCTGTCTGCCTGAGAGACAGAAAAGTTGAGAAACAGGGTGAGGGGAAGATGGATGAGCCTGGGATACAAGAGAAGGCAGTTTTTCCACTGTCCTACCCTGTACACCTAGGACAAAGACTTCATTGACTGCAATGCTTCACATCAGGCCCATAAACTAGTAGTCGGAACAAAAGGCTTGACACTTGAAAGTAGTAGAATCAGCCTACTTTCTATTGCAGCTGTGCGCGGGGGCCGGGGCCTAACCGGAGTGTCCCCTTTTCAGCCCATGGGACAAGAGATGAAGATAAACAGGGTCGACTTTAATGTAGTCTCACACAATTTTGCTATTTCCCAAACAGCAACATTTCCTCCAGCCTCCTGTCATGTCCCCAGGAGATGTGACCATCTTCCTTTGGGCCAGGGTGCAAGGGCACAGTTGGCTTGGGATGGCTCCAAGGGTATAGGGTGAACAAGTAGCTGGAGGGTATGGATGAGGGATAAACACAAGAGTCATGAGATCTGTTCCTTGCCCTCTTGGAGGAGGTGGGGTGGTTTTCATGCATTCCAGCTTAGTCACAGTGGTTTCTTTCATTTTCTTGAGATCCCTGGAAATGGCCCTTGAGGGGGAAAATAATGAATGCAGGAAGCAAGACTAAAAACGTGTACAATTACATGATTTAAAAGATTTTGCAAAAAAACCCCACCATGGTATCAGGCCAATTATCAGAAGACCAGCAAGCACAATGCTTTCCTGAGAACGTTTTAGTAATAGGACTTTCAAACAAGCCACTTGAGTCGAAGGTAAGAGTTCAAGACCTCTGTGTGCTGGACCCCTTTGTGCCTCACTGTGTGGTCTGCTGCATTTCCTGCCACCATCACCAGCTGGTAGTTGTCAAGATTTCAGCTTGGAAGATCAGGTTTGAGTCAGCTACAGACATGACACTTGGCTCCAGCCAGGTCTTCAGTATACATTCTAAAACCTTTGAATATCCAGGCACCCAAAAGCTGTCCAAAAGTATCATGGGTGCAGAAAGAAGGAAGTTCGAAAGCTTTGATGCCTACAGGTCTCAAGTGTTCAGACTGCAGAAAAGGTCAGAATTGAGCTACGCATGCTAACAAAATACTTCTCTTTAAGCACCGGTACTGGAACCCAGGTCAATCACACACTAGCTGGTTCTAAGGTTTGGGAAAGTTCTCTTTTCTAATTTCTACTGCTTCCCCAAAGTTGGAGGAGGTGCCTTTGATGTACAACAATTTGTATCTATCACTTGAACTTGTACTTTAGCAATTGCTGATTTATTTTCAGAAATCCCACACCATACAACTCTGTCACAGCCTCATTTTAGAGAACATCACTCCATAAAAATATAAAAATAGCTCTTTTGATCGAAAACATCTAAAAGATAGGACCGTTCCTATGAATCTTTTAAGTAGATGTATTTGCCCCACAAAGCTAAACGGTTGAAGGCTGAGTGACAAGTGTCTTGGATATGGAGGAAGGACAGACTAGCTTTTTCTTCACCCTGGCCTAGGCCTCCTCTGCAAGAAGAAACTGATACAGGTGTGACTGCTGGTGAAGTTAAAGCATCAGTTCGGAACTTACTGTGGCTAGCTTCTGGACAGTTTGGTAAATGCATCATGTTTTGAAAAAGTAGGCTTCAAGTAATGTGTTTGACTTATAGAATCACCGCACTTTTCGTTCCTAGGCTCTGTTTTTGTTCATTTATATTTAAGAATACCTCATCCGTTCCAAAAACCTAGAAGTCAGAATTTTGGCTACCATATTTAAACCCTAGGGCTGGTTTCTTGGCAAACAGCAGTGTGAGCCTGATGGTGCCCCTGTGCCCGGTCCACAGGATTCCTCCTCTTCCCTGTGCCTGATCCACAGGCTTCCTCCTCTTCCCTGTGCCTGGTCCACAGGCTTCCTCCTCTTCCCAGAGCCACTGTGGCTTAAGTTCCACCAGGCTCTGACTTCTTTGACATAGGTCATCATTTGGCAACTGTCAGACATTGTGTGCATGTGGGTTTTGTGGTGTACCCATGAGAGAGAGAAACACACAGAGAGAAACAGAGAGACACAGAGAGAGACAGAAAGAGAAAATAATGGAAGATAAGCAAATAGTAACCCCTACTTTGGAGGGAAATGTAAGGATTACATGTAAGGCATTTCCATGTGATGAGGAGACATGAGAAACTTGAAAGTTTCCTATGCCTTTCTGTGTTCATGCATAAATGTATGTCCCTTGGAGTCCAAAGTTTCCCAGAGGGCACAGCTTTTCAGGATCAAGAATGCCTATGAGGGAGAGATGGAAAGAGGGAAAGAGAACAGAAAGAGGGGGAAGAAGAAATAATACAGAGTGGCTAGATTCTGGGTAGCTCTTTGCAAACCAGCAGTGACCGTTCTCGTCCCAGTCCTTTCCAAACCCCACACTATTATTTCCTGTTCTCTGACTCAAACTCCAAGATAAACCTTTTACAGCGGGCTGTACCGCAAGCCTTAAGTTTGAAAAGATCTTCCAATGTTTCCTTCTGATGCCCTTCTTCCAGGCAGGGGAAACTCAGGGGCTAGCTCCGAGACCTCATTCCTAGTCTGTGCTCTCTCTGTTGAGCATGGGTAACCAGGTCACCTTCCTCACTTGCTTTACTTGCAAAATGGGCAAATACGTAAACACTGTCTCTTTTCTTCCTGTTCTCTGTATTCCAATGGTAACCTGCCATACAAGTCAGCAAGAGAAAGGGGTTTAGAAAACAGGTCATTGGAAGGTGTAATCTAAAGTAGGTATCCTGTCACTGCATTCAGAAAGGGTGATAAACTTAATGTACCTAAATGCCAAAGCATTTCCTCTAGTTTATATTTAGAATGGTGTCATGGAATTGGAATGGCTATATCCTTTAAAGTTTTCTTAGCTCTACTTGAGGACACATAGTTTTAAAATCGCCCCATTAAAAACCTTTTTTTTCCAGGCAAGAACTTTGGCATGTGGATGTCCCCATGGGATTCTGCTGTTCGCCTGGTGTCTTTCCTCTGAATCAGAGTTTAAAAATTGTTTTAAATAAACATTTGTGTTCTAGCTTGCTGTAGACCTTTTTTTGACAAAACTCTATTTCTCTTTGCATGCTATAAAACTTTAATTTTTAGGTCAAATGGATGTTTCAGTCCATCCTTTGAACACAGATACAGGCTTCGGACACACACTGTGACTTTGGTCTATTGTTGGGAGTTGTGCTGAGCTGGCAATGCATTCCCTTGTCTCTGACTCTGTTTCTAGAACTAGACTGTTGTCATAGATAAAAGGAAAAGATGCCATTTTGGATACAAAGATGGAAGAATTCCCTCTGTGCAAAGACACTGAGTAGAACCAATGTATATAATCAAGAAACCAAGGGCTGACTTGACTCTGGCTTCTCGCTAATCTGGATATGGAGAGACTCCTAGGGAAGGAGTGTGGTGACGTATGCGCCTTCATTCCAGCTTCACAGGACAAGGCCCAGCTGAGGAAAATGGTCTGCCTTTCTATCACTCTCCTTTTCATTTCTTTTTTGTAATATTATAATTGTCTTTTCTTTGTGGTTGGAACACAAAACAGCCTCCCCTGTGCAGAAGTTTCTTCTCTTTTTTTTTTCTGGCTTTCTGTATGCTAACAAGTGATCAAAATCTGCGAAATTTCTTCTTTCTATGACCTGATTCTATTTTGTTTTCTATTTCTGGTGCCCTATTTACTGAAGACTCTCAAGCCTGAACTATTGCAATAACTACCTGAGTTCACACACATACACACACATGCACACAAAAACATGCATGCACACACACACTCATTCTTTTTTCTATATGCTTAATACAATTGTTTCAGTACTTGTTTTGACTCGTGCTTCAGTTACTTATGCCTCAACCTTGCATTTTCCAACCAAGTCCTCTCATTCCTTTGTTTATTTTGTCTCACTGCCCTTGCAAGCCTGTCTTGGGCTGTCTAAGAGCCCATGAACACTTTTCCTTTGATACTATCTCCATACTGAGAGTTACCATGTACTATAGTTTGCTGATTGAAGGAAACATAAAACACTCAAAATCATCTCGTTGATGCTTTTAGACTTATGATATTGATAATAATTACCTTTGGCTAAGAGTCATTCATGTCCTAGGAACCCTTCTGAAATATTACTAGTGTTCATACATTTTGCAAATGACTCTCTCAGAGGTCAGTGCTGAGTTTTCATTTTACTGAGTTACAGACAGACTTAGTGCAATAAGGTACATCTTCTAATAAGACCCCCAAAAGATCATGAAGCCCTCACAGGAGAGATAAGTAATACCCAGTGGGGGACAGAGGTCAGGAAAGAAGAAAAGAGTAGCAGGGTGGTGATGGCACACGCCTTTAATCCCAGCACTTGGGAGACAGAGGCAGATGGAGCTCTGAATTCAAGGCCAGCCTGGTCTACAGAATGAGTTTCAGGACAGCCAGAGCTACACAGAGAAACCCTGTCTCAGAAAAAAAAACTAAAAAGAAAATGTACCAGGCTTTTTGGGGGGCCACCAACCAGCTCCAAAATCAAGACACAGAGAAGAGACTTGTTATTATTTGTGAATTCTCAGCCTAGCTTTGACACATTTCTGGCCAGCTCTTTCAACTTAAGCTAGCCAGTTTTTCTTTGTCTACCTTTTGTCTCAGGGCTTTTTATCTTTTCTTACTTTCTTGCTGTCTCTATGTCTGGCTGACTGACAGCTGTCAGGCTTCTGGCCCTGGGAGTGTTCCTCATTCCCTCCTCTTCTGTTTCCTCTCTTCTCTCTCAAGCCTAGATTTCTCCTCCTATTTATTTTCTCTGCCCACGATCCCTGCCTATTCTTTCTCCAACATATCTATTTATGAGACCAATAAATAGTGCCTTAGACAGCGAAAGGTGAAACAAATGCAACACATCTTTTCATAATTCAACAAATGCATCACAAACATCAGTAACACACCTTTACACAGTTAAAGTAATATCCTGCAGTATAAACATATGTAACGCATCTTTGCCCAGTTAAGATAATAGTCCACAAGAAAAAAAAAGAAACAAAAAATGAAGAGAAGAGTGACTTCAGTATTTTCCATGTGGTCAACTAGGGATGCCACACTTCACATTACCCTGTTGTCCAAGCTCACGGTTCTGTTCTAACGGGACGCCATGCTCTCTGCGGATGGATATGCCTTTGTTGTCCATCTCTATTGCCTTCATCACGTCATATAGTGGGTTTTTTTTTTGAGAATTTCCTTTTGTGACTGTGGGCAGAGAGGCTATGCTTCAGCATTGCTGCTACTTAGAGTATGCAGCATGTCTATCCAACAGAAGCATGTTCATAAAACTTTCTGGTTTTAATTTGATATAAAATACCTCCATGCTTGTTGCTGTTCACTTATCCGAATCATAATTATTACGATTTTGCCAAAACTTCCTCCCTCCTAGTGGCTGTTATCTGGGTGTTCATTTTGGTGGTGTGCTTTTGATTTTTGTGTCAGCCGCTTTCTCACTGCGCTGCTGGGAATGTTAGTTACAATTGAAAATATAAAGCGATTGCAGCAAAGTCTAATGCATCACAATGCTGTGAGAATATTCAAAAACCACTGCCATCTCCACTGTCACCATCATCCTCACTTATGACCTTAGGTCTCTAATGCCATTGCCTATCAGTGACTAAAACGATCATTATGTTCTTTTGTAAGATTTAGTGTGTGTGTGTGTGTGTGTGTGTGTGTGTGTGTAACTGTGTAGAGCTATGCATGAGTAGAGGCCAAAGGAAAGCGGAGGATCCCTTAGGTCTGGAGTTGCTGGCAGTTGGGAACTCCAGATTGTTTTGTGGATACTTATATCCAAACTCTTGTCCTCATGGTTGTAGGTTAAGTCCTTGTAACTGCTGAGCCCTATCTCTAGCCCCATGGCCCTTGTTTTTATACTAACAGCACTACGGTTAGTCTTGTAGGCAGCCTAGCTGATTTATAACAGCAGACTCAGCTCATCTTCCAGAGCAAAGCTAATGTGCTTCATTAAGACACAAGTGGGTGCCCTTGCTTCTCATGGACCATATGCTGCATTCTACACATGATGCTGCGTTTTCCTATCACAAAAAAGTATGTACGACTCTTGTATGAGCCCCCCTTCCTCTCCGGTGCCTTCCTCTGCCCAGCACACTTTAATCAAGAGTGACTTCCACTCACATGCCACTCAACAAATATTATTTTCAAGTTGATGTTAAAATTAGTACCAATGAACACCCTTCACATGTTTGTGCTAAAGTTTAACTTGTTGAGCAGGAACGTTTTCACAAATCCTCTTGTTCTTTACAACAAATTAATACAATTCATTGAATTAAGTTAAAGCACTGCATGGTTTTTAAATCATACTTTCCTTTCTAAAATAAAAATTATTTAACCTATTACGTGTGTGTGTGTGTGTGTGTGTGTGTGTGTAAGTGGACAGGTGTGGAAGTCAGAGAACACTTTTGTGGAGTCAATGCTCTCCTTTCGCTATGAGTTCCAGGGACCAAACTAAGGACATAATTATATCCTCTGAGAGAACTTGTAGTCTTCCAAAGTTTCACTTTGCTATAACTTACATTCCTTTTTTTAAAGTTATTGTCTATAATGACAAGAATAAAAAAGTCATTTTTTTCTGAAATGTATTTCTTGATTGATGCCGATGGTTTTGTTAGCTTTTCCATTGGATCAACTTTCATGCTTTCCACACCACAGGGTCACACTGGTTCACATGTAGTAGAGTAAGCATGCAAGTGATGTACTTACAGAGATGGAAGCAGTGTTTTCAGTTTAATGAAAAGGTAAAATTTTTGTGTCCAGGTGGCATACTTAGTGGTAGTGTGTGTTTATCTACCATGCATGAGGCCCTAGATTGGATCTCCGGCACCAGGAGAGGAAATTAAAAAGTAAGAAGAATTTAACACCACTTCCCCTAGCTTTCCAGAGATCTTACATATCCCAGTGTCAAGCTACAGTTACAATGATACTAAGCATACTTTAAAGTCTTCAAATGTGCAAACTAAAACTCAGTATAGGCAGAGGACATGAGTTTTCTTAGCCTACCACTTAATATAATTTCTATTTTAAGCCATAAATAAATCAATGCATTACAATTTCAGAATATAGTAATCAATTACATAGTACATTTTAACATATCATCCTTCCTTTTCTCATGATGCTACTAAGCAAAATTCCAAAACATCCCTGGACTAGAAAAACATCCCATCAGGATATTCTGAGCCCTTAGAAGTTTTCTGATACCAAGAAATGCTCAGATGATTTTGATATAAATTTCAGATTGTATCCTAATGTGGTGCTTGTTTCAGTAAGTCATAGTTACTACCAAGGTTGTAACTATGACAACCTTGTAACTAAACAAACCCTTTAGTTGATATACATGGATTTGCTGGTTTTGTTTTATTTCAAACAATGTGTGATAAAGGGAAACCACAGAAACATCTACAAAGTTAGAGTTCCAGGGTCTCACAGAGTCTCAGAAAGACACTAATTCAACAGCAGATTTGAACAGAGATTAGAGTAACAGCACTTAAATTGATTTGTGGTTTGAGTTTTATTGTGTATAATGTTGTGTTGGCTTAAAAGAATGACCAGTATTCAATACAAAAATGTTACATTTTGGGAAGACCGTATAATGCTGTGTATGTGTAATTAATTATCTAAACCAACCTTAGTTACCTTCATACTGTAATTTGTAAATGGTTTGTAGAGGTAACATAAAAATATCGAACACTTGTCTACAGGGGCATTGACCAATGGGAAACACCTCTACTGGTGAATATGTATGAATCACCCTCTGCTAAATATCATCAATCATTCATATATACTATACACATATTTCTGTCTATAATATATACACATATTTAATAGTAATCATAACATGTGCACATGTAGCATCAAATATTATAAATGTATGCACATTTGGATGAAATTGCTATAATTTTGATATTAAGATTATATTAGCTATTATTTTCAAGTAATCTCTGAGAAGAGTGTAGTTGTTAAAACCAATTTTACTGGTGGAAAGGCTGTATTTTTAAACTACTTAGCCTGCACATTAGAAGCACCTGTTTATTATCAATGATTCAAAGCACACACCCTTTGTAGCAAAACTTAACATAAGGAAGAACTTTTGTTGGGTGTTATTTTCTTATTACCAACAGGGTTGCAGGACGGACTTTTAAACAGTCTGCCAGGCTCTTAAAACTATTTGCACCTCTCTCTGGCTAATTCATTTTAAGGACCATTTCCAAGCAACGAGCCCTAAGAAGCCAGTATTTTATTCTATTAAAATGCTATTTAGCTACACAACCTTCCCTCTTGGAAAGTAGATTGAGCGTATATACCATGAACTTGACCAACTTTGCATTACGAAGTGACAGTGTCCTCCAGAGACACTGTGGTTATGTCTGGAGGAACAGAAGCTACCTCCCAGAGCTGTCCTGAGAGGTAAGTTCACCTTGAAGCTCTCATAGTTATACATTCTCCTACAAGCAAATAACTGATAAGCTATAAGTATACAAAGGGATCCTGAAGTAATTTTAAGACACAAGGAGAGAAAAAAAAAGGTCCCCACCAGCCTCATTCTCAGGATAAAAGGTTCATTTAAGCATATGTGGGCTCAACCCAAGAGTGGCCTCCTTGGCTTAGGGATAATCTGTATTTAACCTTACAGTGAATGGAGATTTATCTAGTCTAGTTATGAGAAAATTGTAGCTACCTGTGCGGTCATTGGAATGCCAAAGCCTGCTCTGGAACCAGCTGAAAATTAGGATTTGGTACAAAGAGATCCTCCATCAGTTGTGGGAGCACCTTGGCCTCTCATTTCCTGTAAAGTTGATGTCAGAGGAGACCATACTTTTACACTTACACACACCCCAAAATGTCCTGGAATAGAGATTTTACTCCATCAGAGAAGAGCTATTTCTCTGCTCATTTGTGTTTGAAACATGAAAACAACATAACAGCTGCGTGCTGGGTTGAATAAAGAAGATACACATGCATTTAAATCACTTATATCTTACTTTTTTATGATGCAATTGTGAATTATGTTCCTTTTGCATCTGTAATTAGAGGGCAGAACAGATGGCGAAGGCTCCGTTTAAAGTGATGTGTCCATTAAAATAACCTATGCTGCCAAATGATTGTTCTCTGTAACAGGGTATTCATTCTCCACGGCAGGCACTTTGCGGCCCTGAAATATGTTGCAAAGGCCCCTGGACTGTACACGGCGCTTATTATTTTTAAGGGCTTTCCAATAAAAGGGTTCAGTGTAGCACAGCTAGCTCTGTACCTCATTCATTTTCTGAGCATATGTTTTACTATATTGTTCTAATTAAAAAGTGACCTTGTATATAATGATCAGAACTCCATACTGAAAATGATTCATATAGGTGCTGAAGATATGAGAAGACCATCTCAGCCATATTAAGCTGGGCAATGAGATAGGATTGGGGCCAGGGGCTCTGGGGGAGAAATTTTTTTCCCAAGATCATAACTGCAAAGAGTTCAGAAGATTTAGTTCATCTCTGGGAGACATTATCTTCTTATTACATGTTACTTCCAGGAGGTTTTCGAGAAAAACAAAAACAAAAGCAACAAATACAAAAGGGCAAAAGTTCATCGTGAAGTTTGTTCAAAGCAGAGCTTCAAGCTTAGCTATTTTCCATTTGGTTGAAGCATATGAACTTCTGTGTTGTTCAAAGCCATTAAAGACCCATTTTGTTTTGCTTCACTCGGTCAAGATATCCCAGACTGTTGTTTTATCGTATGAGATCCTGTCTGCAATGATCATAAATATCACTCAACTTTCATTTTAATCACTTATGAGGACAAAGAACTTGCAAACATCTCATGGACTCCCAGAGCTCTGCAAAAATAATTGTGGGGATCATGAGAGTGGCCTCATTCCCTGCGCTTTTTGAGCCGTTTAATCCAACTACAGGAAGGCAGAGGAGGAAGCCTGAATGAAGTTTTGTGCAGTTTGATGGGGACAGGTTTAGCAAGCCCAAACGGATGAAACATAAATTCAGAGATCTTAAAATTCCAGAAGCAAAATTAAAACACCAACACCCGAGGAGAGAAGAATGTGCAGCTGAAAAGGAAGAGAATGTTTCCTCACCTTGACTTGGGGGATGCCTTTCATACTCAATACTTGGGAAATTCAAGAAGGAGCAGGATCACCAATAGGCATGCAAAAGCCATGTTGATTGGTTTATAGGTTTATAGGTATTGGTTTATAACACCAGCGACTGGTCAAAACAATAAGTGTGTACAATTATTTTAATATAACTAACAGGGTCTTTTGAGTTAAAGCTTTAGGAATGATTTTTTAAAGCTATCCTTGTGCATGTTTAGTGAGCAGATGCTCAGGGAACTTTGGAATACCAGGAATGTGTGTTGAAGCGAACTTGCCTGAAGAGCACGTGCATTGAAACACTCGGGTACATTTAATCTAGCCATTCCTCCTTTACAAGTCATTACAAGTCATTACAAGTCATTACAAGTCATTCTTTTTTTTAATTTTTATTAAAAATTTCCACCTCCTCCCCGCCTCCCATT
>LOJH01031367.1:0-12905 GCA_001685095.1 Ellobius talpinus
TCAGTTTATATTTAATGTAGACCTCTGTGTGATTTCTTTGGGACTTAACGACTGCGGGAACCGGACAGGACAGAAACCTCAGCCAACAATTTGGTAGAAAGAGAGAATCAACTCCTTTAAGTTGGTCTTTGACCTCCACGTGCCATTCACAATAAACAAACAAGCAAATGTTTTTTAAAGACACAAAACAGTAGGCTCAACATCGGGTTTAGCTGCTGACCTTCCTTGTGCTCCCTAAGAATGTCCCCTCTCTCTGGGGTGCTGCTTTCAGGACGAGGGGAGGCCCCCTCTGAAGTACTTGTGTTCTGTGACAGTTAACCCTAATCCTCTCCTCCACTTAACGAAGTCATGGAGGCTTCCAGAGATGCAATATCTAGCCTCGTATTCAAGAGTGTTGTTTCACTTAGCCATGTCCTCATGAATACTTCCTTGCTAGTTTCAAAGGTGGCTCCCAGATCCCTGAAACAGCTTCGGGGCAGGGTTAGATGAAAATGTAGAATTCTGTCTCTCTTCCGGGATGTACTGGCCCATGTGCCCTTGCCCAGGACCCTTTTGTGGCTGGGTTCACCCCCGGGTTTGAGGCACACCGCTGCCTGCAGAACACCCACAGGGATATGCATGGGACTTGTATCTACGCCCCTCTGATCCCTGTTTTCATCGTGCCAGACTGGTTTGTCAGTCAGTATCTGTGCGTGGGCTTGGTGGAGCAGTCCATTTGCCCCATAACTATGCTGTCACCTGCGTTAGACCCACTAGTGACACGGTTGAACATCTGTGTCTGGGCAGACTTACCCTGGAGTGCTCCCTCTCCTTTCCAAGGGAGTCCCAGGGCAGATGTCACCTTGAAGTAGCTAAGACTGACATAGACTTGGGCTGTGCTTTGTGGGTCACGTCCGTTTCCTAAATTTCATGGAGGTCTGCCTGTTGGGCATAAACTAATAAATTATGTATTGTTTGTATCTTATTTTAAATGACTCAGTTTTGACTCTCGGTATTGTTCTTGCTGTATTGGACTTATGTAATCTCATTTATATAAGTAGCTTTGTTTCAAAGTTAGAGAGTTTAAGTTTTGCCTGCCTCTTGTGATCTGTAAACCTTACCCACTTCCATCAAGCCTACAATAATAGAAGATTTCTGAAATAACCTTACCGACAGTTTTGGTGAAGGAGTAGAAACCTTACTCTGCCTCCCACTCATTAGCAGCCTATCTACAGGAGTTAAAAGATGTTGAATTAGGCAAGATCGTGTTTAGAGTAATGCTCGAAACAGTCCCAAGATTCAGGGCTGTCACTTGTTCTATGTGTATTTCTAATAACTGAGGGAGTTTTTAGCGACTTACTAAAATGTCTGCTGGATACGTGTGTTTGGTAACTGTGGGCAGAAATGCCATCACCACGAGCTGTGTTTGCCAGGATTATTCCTGTCCAGTACTACGGCTGCTTTATATTTCTGGTCGGAATTATTTTTTTCTATCAGCTTTCCTGATGCATCTGTTTCTTTCTCACCAGCCTTTGGAAATGCCAAGACTGTGAGGAACGACAACTCCTCTCGATTTGTAAGTATTTGTAGAAGCTTAAGTGCTAATGCTAATGTTTAATCCATATGTGTTTAAACAGGCAGATGTTTAATATTCAATATACACATTTTTAAGGTCAGAAAAGGGCCACCCCCAGTCGAGACCCACTGGAAGGTCAATAAGAACTCTGTGTTGTTTGCTTATTTATGTTGCTTTCTGAGATTCTTTCAGTTTTTCTTGGAATGGCAAGCTATTTTTATCATGTTTTCTCCTCATCTTCAATCATAAAATTATGTGAGTTTAAATAAGACTATTTAGAATCATTTCTTCCTCATCTGGAGCTTGGTGTTTAGAAGGCATCATTAGGAATCGGAAATTCAGCCAGGCGGTGGTGGTGCACGCCGTTAATCCCAGCACTCGGGAGGCAGAGTTAGGCAGGTCTCCGTGAGTTCTAGGCCAGCCTGGTCTACAGAGTGAGTTTCAGGACAGCCAGGGCTGTTGCACAGAGAAACCCTGTCTTGGAAAAACCAATCAGCCAAATTACCAACCAAACGAACGAACAAAAAGAACCAGAAATTCAGTAAAAAAAAGTTAGCTCAACTGAGTGTCGTTTGTATATATGTTGCTCTCAGCTCCTATTGGTGGCCTCAGAAAGGACAGGATGTGTTTGAAAACCCCCTGAAGGTAAAATCACTAGGATTGGTAAGTGCGAGGGACTGAGAGATCTAGATACTGAGTACCGAAGCTAACTAACATCTTGTCATGGTTGAGCCTGAAACACCACTTGTAGTCGAGGCTGGTCCTCGCTGCTCTTCCAGCCAAGGCTGGTCCTTTCTGCTCTTCCAGCCTTCTGCCCTGTAACTGTCCAGCTCGTGCCTGCGTGTTGGTGCACTTGGTTCTCGAGCTCCCCTGGGCCTCTGTTCTTCACTAAGACACGGACACCGCCTTGGGAGCATATGTGTTGAGCGTCACAGCGGTGTGTCTGCTCTTTGCAGTGCAGGGGGCTTTGTGAATGCCAAGCCATGCACTCTGGTACTCCTCTTTTCCACCCCGTCCCTCCCTTTCTCTTGTCTCTGTTCCTTTTGGTTACAGGACCTTGTTAAGTTACTCAGGTTGGTCTCGAACTCATGTAGTAGCTCAGGTAAGCATTGAGCTCTCTGGTTTTTATCAAAGCCTTCTGTTTTGTTTGTTTGGTTATTTGGTTGATTGGTTGGTTTTTTGAGACAGGGTTTTTCTGTAGCTTTGGAGCCTGTCCTAGAATTAGCTCTTGTAGACCAGGCTGGTCCCAAACTCACAAAGATACTCCTGCCTCTGCCTGCCGAGTGCTGGGATTAAAGGCGTGCACCACCACAGCCCGGCCCAAAGCCTTCTGAGTAGGTGGGATTAAACATCTGTACCATTTGGCCTGTCTCCATGATGGTATTTTGAGATTGTTATTTTTTTCCCTTCTGTTGTTTAGCCAAAAAAGAAAAGAAAAAGAGATCATTCACTTTCTGAACCATCTTCTCCCCTCATTGCTTGTGCACATAGGATCAATCTTTGATGCCTCTCTATCAGGGGTTCTCCCATGCTCCCATCTTCAATCCCTGCTGGCCTTCTCCATAGACATCTTGTCCGGAGCTTAAAGAAAGAAATGGTCTCAGACGGAGGTAGCTTAGGAAGTAGAAGGCTGAATAAGACCCCTAACCCAAGGCTTTGAATTTTTCCATTTGAGTAGCCCGTTACAGTCTCATAACCAGTTTGATGCAGGCCTTTTCTTGTGTGGTGACATGGATAATCTCATTGCAGAAATGGAGTTTGAAGTGAAGTAATTACAATGATCAGGCTTCGTCATGTGATAGGAATTTAGTTTTGTTTGCCATTTGTGTGCCCATGCGCTTTTAAACATATTTACAAGTGTGCGGCCATGGCAATGCAAAGACCGGAAGCTGAATTGCTTAAAAGGCCAAGTGTTTTTAAAATTCTTTCTATTACAGTGGTATTTAAGGTCCTGCAAAGGGCTTGGTGGGCTGTTTAGCTTATTAAATAGCTTCAGAGAAATCCTCTTATACTTGGGGATTAGGATATGGGATTAACCCTTGATTATAGGCTAGATCATTTCATGCCCAGCTTCTAGTAATTCCTCTGTTTGTGGTCTATGACTTGATTAATAATACACCCAAACACGTGGTGTCATTTTATAATTGGACTCTGTGCTGTCGCGTGTAATTGTGATGTTGCTCGACAGAACCCTTGGCTGTGTTTGGTTAATCTAGAATGAATTTGTTGATTGCTTTACTGAGAAATCCGATAGTTTGCTATGCTGTAGTTAAGACACAGTGGTCATAGCTGACACTTGTAAAAATGTGTTCAAGGACATCCCTCACAGTGTGTCCCATATGCCCCAGTATTTCTAGTTTGACATATGGGACTTTTTTTTTTTAAGAATGAGACAGTATTTTAGGGCTTTGTTGATTAGTGTTCTTCCTTAAGCAGCAAATAAGCATCTATTGTGTGTAGACTGATAACTAGGCACTGGGGGGTAGAGGGCAGCGCCTGTACTTTTGTTTTTGCCCAATCTCTCATTCAGTAAGATTTTTTTTTTTTGAGACAGGGTTTCTCTGTGTCACAGCCCTGGCTGTCCTGGAACTCTCTTTGTAGACCAGGCTGGCCTCGAACTCACCTGCAATAATTACTTTTTGGTTGTCTGTTCAAGTACCTTAAAAAGCCAGCCTAGGAAGGATTTATTTTGGCTTACAGTTTGAGGAGAAACATCCGTCATGGATGCCAGGGCAGGTCCTGACACTATGCTGTCCATCCGGTGGTTCCCAGGTCCGGTTGCTTCCACAACCTCCCCAAGCAGCATCACAGCTGGGACCAAATGTTCAAACAGCAAACCATAGGGAACGTGTCCCCTTCCGGAGGTAACACTAGGACCTTGGAAGGTGTCCAGCTCCTGTCTCACTCACCTTTCCACCCACTCTCTGGATCCTCTTGCCCCTTGGCCCAGGGATACCCGTTGAAGTTATCGCCTGCAAGGTGGATCCTTCGCTCCCTCTCTGCTTTTCTTCCCTCATCTCCCTCTACCTTGTCTCCTCCGTCCCCGCCATTCTGGAGGCTTCTCTGTGTCAAGCCCAGGCAGGCCTGTCCCTGAGACTCTGAATAGCTCTCAGTTTATGATCCTCTATTGCTTCTTCTGCTGGAAGTGCTCAGTGGTTTTTCTCCCAGTTGGTATAGCCAGCTGATGCCCGGATGCCTTGATCGCTACGGCATCCGGCCTCCTCCTTTCCAGCCCTTTGCACACTAGTCAGGTGATGTTGTAAAGTGGCAAATCTGATCCTGCCTTCTTCCTTAGGAGCCATCAGTAACAGTGGCTCATGTCAGGAGAATGTCAAAAAGCCACGCTAACCTGACTTTGGTCTCCAGTCTGAAGCCCCACCTCACTGTCCCTAACAGCTGGTTCTTGGTTCTTATGCTTGCTCCTTCTGCTCCTTCTGCTCCCCCACCTCCCAGCAGACTTGGTATTTGCCATGAACTCACTTCTTCTGCTCCCGTCCTCACCCCTGGCGTAGCTGTCTGCATCCATGAGCTGTGGTTGGCTTGTCTCTTCACCACCGTGTCCTCCTTACCAGGCTGTGAGCTCCTCCCCGGCAGGGACTGTGTCTGGTTTTTTGCTCGCCTTTCTCAACCTAGGAGAAATGATTTGGAGACTTTCGCTCGGGGCCTAAGTGAAGATTTCAAAGGGTAGATGGCAGTGGAAGAGGAGCTGGTGAGGAAGCATCCATAAGCTAATAAAATGGCACAAATTGCATTGTTGACCAAGTGCCATGTAGTCAAGTCTTTTCTCCCTTCCTATCACATTTTTAAAATAAATATAATTCTTAGGGAAAATTCTATACATAGTATCTATCTGATTATGATTGAGGCAGAACATGAAACAAAGCAAAAGAATTTCTTATTAAATACACATACTCTTTTCCAAACTCAAAGCAGATGCCAAGGCTATTCTGCTATTCCTGGTAACTCTTCATCAAGGCAATTGGAGGCTGGTTCTAAAATTTACGATATTTATCTCCATGTGTCTTATGATACTGCCCGTTGAGTGTAATGTGACCCTGGGCTCTATATTGCTCTATAATCTAGGTCAAATGCCTCTAAATGGGATAAGCTTGAGCTTGTGACCCGCATCATTGTGTTTTGATTTGAACAGTTGGAAATCTGGGGGATTGCGTTTCACCCGCTGCCTAATATAGAGTTTGTAACAATGACTTAAGACACATTTTTGCCTATAAAATAAAATAATTTATCTTTCCAATCAATTTATCTGCCAAGACTAGTGCCCTTGTTTTCAGTCTTGATCTGAGACTGTATCCCCTTCAGGAAGTTTGAAAACTATCTGAAATGGAAATGTCACATGATGGAAAGGACTCCCCACTCCCGCTCTGTGTGTGTGTATGTGTGTGTGTATGTGCCCGCGTACGTGCATGTGTGCAAAGATTTGTTTTTAAATTAGCTACAGACTAGATGGGCTCTAAGTAGTGGCTTTGCAGTGTGAATTATTCATGGAGGCTTGTTTTGCCTTATGGGTAAATGAACTGCCTTTCTTAATTACATTGATACAAAAGACTGAAAATGAGTTAGGATGCTCTTTTCTAAAGCACGCAGGCTGTTTTGAGATGCACTTACGAAGTCTCTCTTTGACAGGGCAAATACATGGATATTGAATTTGACTTTAAAGGTGACCCTCTGGGAGGAGTGATAAGTAACTGTAAGTATTTTACTTGATTCTTTATCAACCAGTTGAGAATGATAAAACAGGCGTTTGTAAGTAGTGGACTAGTCTAAATACTTCGATTGGAGAAACAGGAAGAAGAGCATTTGCTTTAATAAGAATTGTTAACCATGGCATTCCAGATTGCTTTACAAATTAATGTAAAACATATATATGTATATATGTATTTATGCATGCATATACACACACACATATATTGTTTGGTTTGGTTTTGATTTTTTTGAGAGAGAATTGTACTGTCTCATCCAAACAGGCCTCAAAAAGTTGTGTATCCTTATACCTGGCTAAGCGTTAAAGATTCATTTATTGTTACCTTTGGTAAACTGTTTAGAAATCTGCTGAAGCATTAACTAATCTTCACACTAAATAAGGAAAAGGCAGTCCTGAAGTTTTGTGTGCATAAACAGTTCATTTTTCAAAAACATGTACATATATATACACACACAGAGCTATGTATATAATATGTAACTATCTCCCAAACTTTATGAAAAATAAAGCTAAATATATCTGCCCACGTGTTACAAAAAAAATCTGCTGAAGTATTTGTACTTTATTCCTCATGGGCCTTTAAGCCAAGCTAACAAAATATATTCTGTGATTAAAAATAAAACCGAGGAAATTATTAATTAATTTTGTGGTGCTAAGATAGAGCCCAGGGCCTCATACACACTAGGCAAGCACACTGAACTTTACCTTAGCCCTAAAATAGAAATAATGGATTTAAATTGGTAGCTTTTTAAAGGATGCTTTTCTCCTGTACCAGGAGTAGGCCTTTATCTCGAATGTTATTTTGAGAAACGTGACCTCTTTTTTTAGGCTATCTAGATAATGGAACTGTAATCTAGCTGTTGGTAAAACTGGACTCATTACCCTCCTTCTCAGTGTAGAGTGAGGAATACAGGACTGGTTCCAGGCTATGCGTAGCTCCGGGTCCAGGGCTTGTGGACTAGCCGTGAGTCACACCAGCTTGGCTGGCTTTGTATGCCTTCTTGGCCTTCGAGCCAGGGAGCCCGGCACTCCCCTGATGTTTCTTTCTCTTTTGATTTCAAGTTTCATTTGTTTGGAAATCAATTATAATGCAGGGGTTTAATGTGACCCTGGCCATTATCTTGCTATCCTCTCGAATGTTCTGGGTTTTAGGGTCACATGACTAGACAAATGCCCATAGAGATTGGTAGAGTGAAAATAGTAGTCTACACACTAGACATGGAAATGACAAAGCTGTCTAAAGTGTCCAGAACGCCTTCACTGACTTGTTAGAGTAACGACGTGTCTATACATGAGAGTGCAGGTGCTGGGAGAGGCCGGAAGAGGGCGTCTGCTCTCCTGCGGCTGTGTAATCCTCACACGGGTGCCAGGAGACTTTTTATCTCATGTCCTCCAGAAGAGCATCAGGCATTCTTAGCCACCAAGCCGCCTGTTGTCCCTTTGTCACTAGTGACCCTCTTTAAGTGATCTAAGATCTAAAGTAGAGAGGAACTGGTCCAGCAGAAAAGGAGATGGGTAGCCAAGATCCCTGGAGCTGCCAGGGCTTTGTGAGCTTTTCCCCGATGCTGTGCAGAAGTTGGTGTTAGGAGTGATTTGTGCATCCCGTGTAGTGGAAATCATGGCATGTGTTGGGGGCGCAAGGGATGAGAATGGGAGCACACACGTATACTTACGGATGTTCACGACTCTGTGGAGGTCAGAGATCAATGCCAGTGTCTTCCTCATTCCCTGTCCACCCTGTACTTTGAGATGAAATTTCTCACTGAACCTGGAGCTCATACATCTGGCTCAACCACTGGCTAGCACATCCCAGAATTTTTCATTTCTCTGTCTCCCTGTTGTTGGGAGGCTGCTTGTTCGCCCCTGCTGCCCAGAACCAAAATAGTCACACAGAAACTATATTATTTAAAGCACTGCTTGGCCCATTAGCTCTAATTAGCTTCTTATTGGCTAACTCTTACATCTTAATTTAACCCATCTCCATTAATCTGTGCATCACCACAAGGTCGTGGCCTACCAGCAAAGTTTCAATGCATCTGTCTCCCGTGGGGGCTCCATGGCTTCCCTCTGACTCCGCCTTCTTCCTCCCAGTGTTTAGTTCCTCCCCCCTCCTTCCGCCTAGCTCTGTTCTGCCCTATCAACAGGCCAAGGCAGTTACTTTATTAGCCAGTGGTATTCACAGCATACAGAGGGGAATCCCACATCATCTCCCCAGTGATATTACAGGCACATCCATAGAGTCCAGCATTTTTCATGAGTCCTAGGGTTCTAGGGTGGCAAGCATTTTACCAACTGAGCCGTCTCCCCCAGTAGCTGAACAAGTAGCTGAACTTTAAAACGAAATCCTCATCATCGTTCACAGATAGGACTAGCATTTCCTCATCTTTGAAATAACGGGAGTGAGTGGATGGACTCTGGTTCTTCCGCTTGAGCGTTTTGTGGTACTTACGTGATTTGACTTTTCCTTTTGGTCTGCCTCACTATATACTATGCTGTGCCGCGCATTGTGACGGTGCGTGTTTGTAGGAATGTGGTATTGTGAGGGAAGTAGCTTGATGGGAAAGTTCTAATGTGAGAAGAAATTGGGTCGGATACTCCCATTTAGATTACATGATTTTATAGGCTAAATACGGCAGCGGAAGTACTCATGCAGCGTGCATCTCCTCCAACCAGAAGCAGATGATGATGGCCCCTGCCAGACTGCCGAGGCAGACCCTCTGCAGGGTATAGCAGCTGATGAGAACTGTCTCGGAAAGGGGGTGGCTCAAGTTTAAGGTCACCGTTTTCAGAAGCAATTAATTTTAATTCAGCAAACTATTCATAAATCTTTAGTGCTTTCTTATTATAAGGCGAATTAACGCTAGTTATTGTGTCATTAATGCCACTTAATTACAGTAGCTGGGCATTACACCGATGGTAGCATTGGACTTGTCCTTTCATTATGGAACTTGCAGCCACACAATGATTTGATCAATAGTGTTCTTGAGGATTCTATGAAGATGATCAGGAGTTAGTTACTTCATTATAAGCATAAGAAAATATCTTTGGATTATAATTTAAGTTCAAGTTCTAAGCATAAGTCTCTTCCTGACGTAAGAATCAGAAGATTCTTACAGTATCCATGGAAAATAAACACCAAACACTTTGTGTGCGTTAAGACTAATGTGTCTGTGTGAATGAGTTTCATATGGTCTTGGTTACAGTTTGTTCACACACACAAAAAAAATTACATTGAAACTCGCAAGCGGGAACACCCTGGTGTTTAAGAATATCCCTTGCTTTAGAGAGGGAAAGCACACATTAGTGGTGGGACAGGAAATTTTACCCCATATAGGCAGGGCTGACTCATGCGGGCCATGGGAGCTGCCAGGCTGGCTTCAGGGCGTGTAAAGCAATGGGTGAACCCCTGGGGTTCTTGCCAGACCCTGACGCGTTAGCTTCTTGCGGGCTGGAAAAGAGCACAGGCTTTGCTTTTTCTTGCAGAAGAGATACGTTGCTTCCTTTCCCAGCAGCCACTAGGAAAAGCCCAACTTGTCGATGGCTCAAATGATCACCCTGAGTGGTTCAGGCACCCTCTAAATGGTTGTACACCTGGGAAGTGGAGAGCAAAGGCCTCCAACTTGTCTCCCTCCTCCTAAAGAGGGATGCGATACAATCTTAGTCTGGAGCACACTTGAGAGTTACAGAGGCCCAAGGGCAGTGTCCTTAAGAAGGACGTGTAATTAAAATGGGAGGTGGCAGAGGCTTTCTTTAATAGAGAAGAAAAATGAGAGCAAATGCCCACGTCCCACTGACCTGGAGTGGCCCTTCCGGTCGGCTAAGGCTTGTTGCTTACTAATCAGGTGCTTGTGGCTGAAGATTGCTGTGTCTTAGTGGAACCTTTGGGAAGCTAGTTTTCCGCTTCTTTTATTATTACTCCCAGGCATCTTCTCAAACCTGTGGTGCTTGGAAGCAATTTAGACTGTGGAAAAACATGATCTAAATCTGCTCAAAGACCAGCACCAGCACAGAGAGGAATCTGCCTGGAAATAGATTCTAATTTCAAGTCTAGTGTGTAAGCTAAAGTGAAGACTCTGACTGCCCTCACCGCCACTGGGTGTCACAGAAACACAGGCAGCCCTGGGATGTCCTGTTTCAGCATTTGAGGCTTTTGTTTCATGCATACAACCCACTGGTTTTTCGTGTGATTCCCCCATGTCTATACAAGAGACAGCAAGTTACTGAAGTTCTCTGGCCCTCCCTGACTTCATCCTGGAAGTGGGAATAATCAATCGTGTGTCAGGCTGGACCAGGGTCAGTTCTGTATTTATAGCTCTATAAAGTGCCTGTCACATAGTAAACCCTCCATAAATGTCTATTTCCCACTATTAAATGCCGACTTGTTTATTGTCTGTATAGCCTTTCACCAAATACAAATTCTGTAAATGCAGAGACAATCTGTCTATTGCTGAGTAACCAGCAACTGAATAAATCTGACATCTCTCTGACATCTCATGACACACACACATACATACACATACACACCCCACATCTACACACATATACAGCCCACATATGCATACATACACACATGCACATACACCCCACATCTATACACACACCACACATGCATACACATAACACATACAACCCCCCATAAACACATACCACACACACCCCATATATACATACACACACCCCACATACACACATACCCCACATATACACATATACTACACAAACATACACACATATACCACACACACACACACACAGAATATCATATGGAATTTTATGCGTTTGAAAATTTTAATAAGCAAAACTCCAGATTTAGTGGGTAATTTTATCTATATGCCTTATTTTGGGGTTTCTGGGGGTTGAAGGTAGGACCTTCTTATTATGCACTCTGCCACCAAGCTGAATTCCAGCTCTTTTTTCACCGTTTTCTGTGCTCACACGGCAGGCAGCAAGGGGGAGGTGCACTCTGTGCATCCTGGGGATGGAACTCAGGTTTCTACACATGGTGACTTACACCTTTTACCCCTGGGTCGCCTCACGGCCCAACAATTTATTTTAACAGCCTCAGTTGGATTGATTTTCAGGAATGGCTCCAATAAATTCTCATTCTGTGTCTCACCTTTGGATTGTCCCATTGTCTTTGACTCAGGACTTGGCTGTGAGGTTTTTACGCAGTCTGTGGAACAGTTATGGGGAAGGGGCGGGCGTAGCCAGACTAGGACTGGCTGCATAGTGAAGCTTGCCTTTGCTTTCTCTGGAGTCTCTCTTCACGACAGTGTGCACAAACATCTGTTTGGTACAGAGGAGGGTCATGAAATGAGCTGCCTGATATGTTTCTATCAGGTGTCACTCAGAGAGCCAGGAGCGAGCCCATGACCATCAGCCATGGGTTCAGACCAGAACTACTCAATGCTTCAAGCTACTGAGATTTAGAGTACTTTCTCCCACAGTCCACACCAACCCATATAGGCAGTCTGGACGTGGGAGGCCAACTGGAAAAGAAAAGGCTCTGTTCCAGATAAAGCTGAGGTCGAAGAGAGTGGCTTTGGGTTTGTCACCTGAACAGATAGATGTGCTAGTAACCCCCTGGCAGTTAGAAGTCAGGGAGCCAGTGATGGCACTAAGGGTTCATGATTTCTCCCCGTGGCCATCGCCCCATCTGTCTCGCTGGACTGAAGAGCAAGGTCATCATGTACATGGTAAGCAGAACCCAGAAGGTCCCAGTCCGCGTCCATGCACCTCAGCCCTAGGCCTTACCGTGCAGTTGTCCCTCCAGTCCTGGGGAAAGATGACGAAGATATGGAGTGAGGCTTGAGGCTCGGAAGTTTCTTTGGGGAACATCCCCTGCAGAGACATGAAGGACAGGAAATCAACCGGCCCTCCACAGAAGGCTCTTGATTGCTTTTCTCTTACATTTCTATAGAACTTATGGCGTGGTTGCTTCCTGCTTTTGTGTGTTGTCTCCCTTGGGGTGTATTGTTTAGCCTCAGTGCTATATATTACTAACACATGGAACATGTTTTTTTTTAACATTGTGTGAGATTTATAGCTTTGTTCTTTTATATCATATCTTTGATTTCATCAATGGCAAACCAATGATTGGGGGTGAAACTGCCTCATCTACTTCATTCTCGAGGAAACTGATCTTATTTGTTTCTTGACAGCGTATGCATGAGGTGGATTTGGAGAACCCTGTAGGTCAGCGGTTCTTAACCTTCCTAAGGCCGTGACCTTTGAATGCAGGTCCTCACGTGGTGGTGACCCCCGACCATAAAATTATTTTTGTTGCTACTCCATAACTGTAGTTTTGCTACTGTTTTGAATTGTAAATATTTTTGGAGATAGAGGTTTGTCAAAGGGGTTGTGACCCACAGGTTGAGAATCACTGCTATAGATGAGTCAATAAGTTCTTGGGAGCTGGCTAATGTCTGCCTACCAGTCAATAGTGTCTGCTTCTAATCTGCTGTCTTTGGGACCACTAATCATTAGCAAGTTAGGAGAGCATGTTATCTTATTTGTAAAACTAGGGCTGGGCTTTGTTTACATTTTGATTTTTTTTCCTCTATGTGTGTATGTGGTGGATACGTGTGTGTGTGTGTGTGTGTGTGTGTGTGTGTGTGTGTGTGTGTGTGT
>LOJH01031368.1:0-12374 GCA_001685095.1 Ellobius talpinus
TTCGGAGCTGCACCCGGCCTGCGGGTGGGGCAGATGTGGAAGGGGTTTTCTTTCCCTTGCTCGCCCCCACTTCCCTCATTTTGTTGTGGCTTTTGGACTTCGAAGAAGAGAGGAGTCGCGGGCGGTGCGGCTGGGTGTGTTGGGGAAACTCGCACGTCGGCCTTGCGCTTCCCCCNGTGCTCACTCCCGCGCGCTGGCCACCGCGCTCCCGCAGGCCAGCCGCACAGTCAGAAGTTTCCACCGCTTAGCTCTGCTTTTGCCCTTAGAATGGACCCTGAGTCCACACCATGTCAAGCCAGGCGTGTTCCAGTCCCCAGGCCTTTCTCATTCCTCCTCCCTCTCTTCTTCCATCACAGTTTCTAGGCAATCTCCTCCGTTGATCCACGCCATCCCTTGGGCTTCCTTTCCATACCTGAACACAGGTACCCCTCAACCAAGTTGGCCAACGTCCTGACACCTGGTCCCTGGGGACCAAGCCCTGCCCACTCGGATGCCCCTTAGGGCTGGACCAAGCACTTGTCTTTCTTGACTCTCCCTTTCTCCCTGGGTTTGTAAGTCTCTTGCCGTGCCCCCTGCCCCCCGCCTGTACAACCCTAGATCGTCCATGCTGTAGCCCTTGGTACTCATGTACCATCTGCTTGGAGGGGCTCAAAGAAAGCATCCTGCAGGGAGCAAGACCTCAGCCGGTTTGCCAACCCAATACCTGTTCTTACTGTGCCCAGCTTCCTGTCCCTTGATGGCCCAGCCTGCTGTCTATCTCTCCCTATTGTCCCCTCTCCTGTTGCAGGATGAGCCACACTGCCTTCCGATGAGGGGAGGAGAACGGGCTTCAGCTCTCCCTGGTCTGGGCAGCATTCAGCAAAATGGCGCTGGCCTATTTTTGCAATATTTCTATTTTGCAAAGGGAGGGGCCCAAGGAGGCCTTGAGGCAAAGACGTCAGGGAGTTAACAATCTACTCTTTCTCCTACTTTCCCTTATTTCTCTCCTTTTCTTCTGGCTGTTCTTTAGTTCTAAATGGCCCCACAAAGAATATGGCATCCCTCTCTTGTTCTGCCATCCTCCCTAATGCCTTCTTGGCAATCAGTCCAGGTTGTCACACCCCCTCCATGCTTAAGGTCCATCCCCCATCCCTATATGAAAAGGCTTAACTTTACTGTGTGTCCAGTGGCTCTAAAACCCTGAGTAAGGAAACAGGGCTCCTTAAACCAAGCCACATGCTGCCCAATGGCTAGCCCAGGGAAGCCCTGTGGGATCTCTGTTCAGGACTGCCCTGAGAAACCTCTGTGGGTGCTGCTGTGCAACCCCCCCAAAAAAACCCAACAAGGAGTCTCTCCCCTTGCAGCTTTGGCTTGTAACAACAGGCAATTAGTCCCACACACCAGCCTGGTGCAGGCAACCAGGTGAAGAACGAAGTGAAGTCTGGCGCCATGTACGAAGGGGTGGTGGTGAAGACGTCTGCCACACAGAGAGCTCCCTGCACACGGACCTACACAGCCTCTGGCTGGTTCCCAATGTCCTGGGTCTCAGCTGATGATACTCAGGGCTGACCCTCAGGAAGAGGTAAAACACCTCCCCCTGACAGAACCTTAACTTTGTAACCTCTGAAGGTCAAAGGCTGACTAGGAATGGCAGACAGTGCAGGACTGAGAGAGCAAGGAGGAGTTCACAGATCTCGGGGCCAGCAAGAGGGGCTGCCACACGTAACCCAGGGGTGGGGTGGGGGGAGAACTCTGAGCTTCCTGGGAAGCACAATCAGCCAGCATAGATGGAGTAGGCTGGACTCAGGAGTAAGGAGCCATGTGTAGCGGAGGACAGATCTGTGAAATAAGAAACTGAGACCAACTTGGCATGTTAGGATTTCAGGACAGGGCTGAAGGCTGAAGCATTCAGGTTGAGGGTCACGGGTCAAAGGCTGTGTGTTACGAGCCTCCAGATCTGTCTGCTCTGTTTCTAAGCGTGTGCCCACACCAGTAGGAGAAGCCTAGAGATGTGGCATCTCTTAGGGCTGTGGCCCATCTATGCCTTCCTTACTAGTCTGATGTGATACCTCTGAGACCCTGAGAGTAGCCATCGTGAGAACATTCCACAGTCTCTGCTGGGCTCCAGGACCTGGGCTCAGAGCCTTCAGGTCTTTCTAGGACACCCCACCCCGAGCAGAAGAGAAACCTCTTCAGCAACTTCATCCAGTCAAGTGGCCCACACCAGCCCCCGCTCTCCCCAGTCAGGTTGCCATGCTGGCTGGCATCCTCTCGCACCCCCAGTGTGCCCACTCATTCTCTCTCCCTCCCGAGCCTGGGGCCTTCTCACTCACCAACCTGTTTACACATCAGGTATCTCATGCTTTATCTGTTCTCATTTTGAATTTGTAACTTTCACATAAACTTGAACAAAGCTGCTTTTGTTCCTGCACCCCACCCCAGGATCCCAATAAACTGGTTCCCTCTGAGGCGACTGGGCCAGGGCACAGAAGCCTTAGCCAGAGGACTGCGTGTGCGTGTGAACAAGCGTGTCCGCACCTGCGAGGGCGTCCGAGTATCTGACAGTGCTCCACGGGGATGGAGGGAGGGGTCGGGGGAAACAGGGAGCCAACAGAATGTGGACAAGAAGCACAGAGGTCACAGAAGGGCGGAGTCACTTAATAAGGCCTGGGCCTCAGTTGGGACCAGGCTCAGCCAGCAGGTATTGGAGAGTGTGGGCCCTGGACAGGCAGGTGCTGGCCCAGGGGAACCACAGAGGAAGAGGAAACAAAGGGTCGGATGGAACATGGTATAGTGGGTGGCAAAGCAAGATACCCAGGCCACGCTAAGTGTAAGGCAGACACAGGGATCACATTATGGCAGGGTAGGGGCTGGCACAGCCGCACGCTCGGCCCGTAATCCTGTTAGCCAGCAATCTCCATTCCGAAAGAGCTTCATTTCTTTGTGAATATTTGTAAACTAGATATCTAATGGAAAATTATAGGAAAATTATAGTGAAATTCATGACGGAGAAATCCGATTATCCCTAATTCAATTATGCCATCTTAGCCCACACAGCACATTTCCCATTTTTTTCCCATAAATACCGATGCCAGGGGTCCCGGTAATCAAATAAAATTGAAAATCATCTTCCCATTAAATTCAATTAGCCGCAATTTCTAAAGCCTATCAGAGATTTTAATTACTAAATTATAAAATTCTCCAATGCTAAATTGAAACCAAAAAAATTGCACATCCTTATATTTCAGAGAAAAAAAAAAGGGCCAGCAAAATCCTTCAAAAATGTTCTCTTCTGTCCAACTCCAGAGCAGTTTCCCTACCTGGAGGAACCTCACAGCGCCTGCTGTCTCTTTGCTTGGCAGGGATGCAGCCAGGGGGGCACAGAGGGGAGCACCCTTGCCCGGAGGGGCCCAGACACAGCCACTAACAGAGGAGCAAACCACACCCCTAAGGGCGGTAGCCATCTTCACTATCCTGGCAGTCTTGTTCCCGAGATGTCCTCAGCTCTGTCTTTCACAGTGAGGCCTCAAACTCTCAACACTGACTTCTTGCTTGGTGAGCTGGGCCACAGTTAGTGGGGTTCATAGATAGAAGCTTCTCACTTAAGTGTGCCTCCCAGAACCACTCTGGTGGGTCCCCTGAGGGCTGAGGCTGGGTCAGAGATGACAGATAGCAAGTCTCTGTGTCCCAGGGATTTCTTAGTGGGTGGGTGTTTCCAGAGTCTATGGGTACTGGCAGGGTACCAGTTTCCTGGGACAAGAGCGAGATCTATGTGGCCCAAATCTGCCTCTCCCTGCTCTTCCAGCACATTCTGCTCTCCTTTCCCTCCCTGGAGAAGTCAGCAGCATTGAACTGGTCAGGGGAACGCCTTGCCTCCCGGAGAGACTCTCTCCTACCCCCACCCTCTGTAAGGGACACACTGGCCATGATACCTAGCAGGAGCCCCTCTTCCACACCACTTACCGGCCTCTAAAGGGTTCTCGGTGCTTCAGGAGAGCCCAGGGAGGTGGTATTGGTGGCAGCATAGGTCTGCCTTGTCTAAAACCCGGGTTAGGTGGCTGGGTGGGCAGCTAGTAGCTCCAGCAGACTTAGGGGAGTCAGAGGAGCCCTACCACCAGCCGAGCACCCAGGAAGAGGGAGCAGGTCTGATCTGCCAGGCAGCCCGGAGTGCCAGCAGGGGAGGCACCCGCAAAGAAAACAAAAACAAAAAAGTTAATTATCTTTGGCTTTTTCTTAATAAATATCCAAACTGGCCTGGCCGGATCCTCCACTTTGGAGGGAGAAAGGAGGAAAAAAAAAAACCACCAAACCCAATCCAACAGACTCATTCTTTCTGTGTGTCTACTTTTCCCTTTGTCTCTGGTCCTTGGTTTGTCACTTACCAGAAGCAGTGACAGTTTCACAGAAATTTCCAGATTTTGCAAATGCCAAGAGACTGGCTACAAAAGTGGTTTTTGTTGTTGTTGTTGCCTTTTTTTAAAGTTTTTTTTTGGGGGGAAGCGGGGCATGAGAGAAGAGAGGCAAGTGGAGAGAAAATGGGTGAGAGACAACAGAAAAGACGCAGGAGAAACATGTGAGGGAGGGTGGGAAATGAGGCAGGCATGCCGCCACTGAGGGGTGGCTTGCCGCCACAGCCCTGCTGGCAGCCTGACCCTGGCAGGGCCCTCCCTGCTCTACAGCGTCACACTGGCACTTCATTTCAGCTCCTGTCAGGGGGCTCTCGGATTTCTCATGTCTAAGTCCCAAAGCCACCAAGTCTCACTGGCCACTCCAGCTGCCACGGTGCTGCTGCTTGGCCTCTGTGCCAAGCTTCCCTTCCAGGAGCAGGGCTGGGAGAGAGAAGGCAGGGAGAGGAGCAAGGGGAGGAGGGAATGTTGGCTGTCATGGGGTGGGGGGGTGAGGCTTTTCTGTATGGAGTCATGAGCATACCTGGGGAGAAGAGAGTTTCATGTTCCTGCCTGGGCCTACATGTTCAGATGGTGCATGTACATGCCTGAGCCCAAACTGTCAGAAACTCAAGGTAGGGCATGGGGTGGGGGCAGCCACCAAGACATGGAACGCTGGCTTTGGGATTCTTCTGCCTGGGTTCAAATGCCAGCTCCATCAGCCCCTGGCTGTGTAATCCTAGCCAAGTCACTGGCCCTCTCTGGGCCTTCATTTCCTCTCATATCTAAAGGGAACTATTAACAGTTGTTTAAGTCTGTGGGTGGGGAGAGGGGAGGAGAGTGGCTGCCAAGGAGTATGGGGGCTTCTTCCTGGCAGATGAACAAGTTCTACAGTCAAGAGTGGTGATGGTTGTATACCCTTGTGAACACACTTTAAAAAAAATCACTAGATTTTTACAACTAAAATTGGATAGATTTTATGGTATGTGGATTATATTTCAACAAAGCGGTCACAGACTAGTGTAGGGAGAAGTAATGACAGTATACTCTCCTGTTTTGGACAGAGGTTCAAAGACAAGGATCACCTGGCATGGCTAAGTGATGGATCAGCAAGCATCCACTGTTAACGGGGCTTGCGTTGGTATTTGTGAGTGTATTCTGCTGGTGCTTACAAATACCTCCCTGGGTTTCTGGCCAGCATGTTGTCAAGCCACTGAGCTGCCCCCTCCCCATGCCTGGTCGGGGATCCTGGGCAGCTGCTCCCTGCCAGGGGTGGGAAGTGCGTGGCCTCCTCCTGCCTCCTCTGGGTGGGTCCCTGGAGAGAAGGCTGCCCACCGTGGCGGGCAGACTCCCGAGCTACACTTGCTGTCTCGCGAACACTCATATTCTCCATGTGCAGCAGACCGTGAATTCACCTTCATACTAGTTACAGGGTTATTTAGCTTCTCCTGACACTGACAATCACCGACTTTAATTCGCTGCTTGGTTTCTTCCTGCTGTGCCCTCTGCCCACCCCCAAAATCCTTAGGAGAGGATGGGAAGGAGTGAGGTCCAGCCCTCTCTTGCCAAAGCTTGCCCTTTGGAATGATAGAGTGTTGGCAGGAGGTGGGGATGGTCCGTAGGAGAAGATGCTGGGCAAAGGGCTGGAGAAAGTCTGGGAGAGAAGCGAGTACCACCAGGGCTAATGGGAGCCTCTGTCCTGCTCCTCCAGCTGACACTAATGTATTCAACCTGACATCTGTCCTGTCGTCCTGAGTGACTCACCCATCAGGCTGCTGAGCTGAAGGCCTGGTTGGAACCCATGGGGGATGGGGACTCAGTCTGGGGCTGGGCTTCTAAGACCAGAAGCTGGCATGGGGCTGGCTCCTCTACTTGCTGCTAGATTAGCAGGTGTCCCTCAAGAAAGCAATGTGATGGAGCCCATCCTGCAAAGGCAATCCTCCTCACCTCCACCAGTCTCCTATCAGGTCATACCAGCCCATCCTGGAGGCTTTTCCAGGCTTACTGCCCTGGTGTCTGGGTCATTTCTCTTCCCTTGACAAAAACAGGTGGGAAATCGAGACCTACATCTCCTGCCACCCACCCAACTCACAGAAGCCTGAAACCAATGTGGGAGATAAAGCTGTAACCAGGTGGCTGGCTGGGTACAACAGGGGACTTTGCTTATTGACAGAATCCAAGGGCAGGCACTCTTCATCAGGCAGGGCATCAGAAGCAGAAAGCCAAGAGGATTCACAGACTAGGAGCTTGTGAAAGGAGAGCAAGGTCAGCCAGGGGCACAAGAAAGGCAGAGAGATGCATGGGCAGGTCCAAGTGCGCATCCACTTCCTCCTAAGCCCCATTCCTCTCCGCCCCTGCAGCTAGAGAAGTGGCCACGGTGGCCTAGGCAAGAGAGAGAGATGTCAACAGGGCAGATGGGAGAAGGGGCTTGTTGACTGCAAACTGTCCATTATGGCTCAGATTATAAGCATATTGCACAGGGCTCTCCGCACGATGCCGGGGAAATCCAATACGCTGAAAGGTTAATGCAATCAATTAGGGTGACAAGGAAGTAAAGTAGAGCCTTCCGAGTAGATGAAAAGGAGAGAGGGAGAGCGAGCCATGAGTTGGGGGGGCAGCATGAGTGGTGGGAAGGCAAGAAGAGAAACTTAGGGAACACATAGAGAAGGCACGGAGGGGAGGAGAGACGTAGAGAACAGGGAGGGACAGCAGCAGAGCCAACAAAAGGCACCCAGATAACTGGGCCCTACAGCTCCTGGCCCAGACCTCCAATTGTCCCCTTCCGACTTGAAGCCTGTCACCCAGGCTTAGTCCACAGTCGTGGCGTCACGACAGGACAGCTTTAAACAGGGCAAGCACCCACTTAGTGACCCCTGGGGGCCTTCTCAGCAGAATGACAGTCTCCCTTGCACCCTCACCCTCACAGGCCTAAGCAGGGACCCAGACCTTTGTCTGGTTTCCTCCCAGCAGCTGGCTCAGGCCTGTGGTGACCAGGACCCCTATGCTATAGAAGCTGATGACCTGGGAGAATGGCCACATTCCAGGGCCCAGCAACAAGTGTGAGGGGCCCAGGACTTCTCAGGGGACATTCTTCTTCCAGAGGGGCACTGGACTCCAAAGCTTTGCCATCTCCAAGGGCTCAGACTCAGAGGTTTTCAGTCAGGGTCAGGAAAAGCTCCATGGCACCTTACCAGGGCTGGAAGCTGTATCTTGTGCCTTCTGGGGAAACTCTCAACTTTCTTGTTGGATTCTGGGCTGGCTGCTTTTAGCCACTACCCATCCCCTTATCCCAACAGCCCTGCAAAGTATACATTCTTACCTTGCAAAGTGGGCCAGGGTGGAGGTGAGGGGACAGAAGGATGATGATAGAGCTGAGGTTAAAATGTTTGCTAGAGGCCACAGGAGGGACACTGGATATAGGAGCCCAAGGGAGCCAGGGCTGGTGAGGAGAGAAGAGCTGGGACTTCAGGGGAAGAGGGAAAACAGAGCAGGAGGCAGGAGGCAGGGGAGGGGCAGAGGCTCTTCAACAGAAAGCCACTTTATGCAGACAGAAATCAACCCCCAGCACAGGGTTCCTATGTAATCTCAACCTCACTATGGTGACCACGCAACACGGAAAATGCACTTAACAGCAAGAATTTACACACTTAGGCGAGATGCAATAGCAAATTTACACACTTAGGCAGGTTGCAATAGCAAATCTCATCAATGTGTATTTTACCAGAGAGGGGACAGAAATCAGGGACCAGAATCTGGGCCAGCAACCCCTTCTCTGCGAAAGGGCCAGGTAATAAATATCTTACGGTTCATAGGCCAGTTTCGGCTGTAGTCATTCAACTCTGCCATTGCAGAGGGAAAGCAGCCGCAGACAATATGAAAATGAATGAGCATCACTTTCCAATAAAACTTTATTTACAAGAAACAGGCTACGGGCCAAAAGTGGCCTAGGAACTGTAGTTTGCCTGGGATTTGTCCAGAAAATGGAAGCATCCTGCCTTTCAGGGTTTGGATGATTCCTGGGGACAGTGTGTCTAATCTGGCAGAGGTCCCCAGAGGAAGCAAGGCTCTCTCCTGTGAGGTGCAGAGTGTTGGGGTGGGGGGGCTCAGAGAATCAGATCTGGCATGGGAAGCCTATTTATGCCTCACAGCATCCTGGGAAGCCCTTTGAAGGTTTTGAGATTCCTAAGGAGGCGAGGAAAGAGGGGAAGGCTGCATGCAGCTCTGGTCATTTCGAGTCTCAAAGCACTGAGATAGCTGTGAGGTTGAGGGAAGAGAGCAGGAAGGAGCAAACAGAGGGAGCCAGAAGGGGCGCCGGGAGAGAAAGGCCAGAGAGCGCCCCGGAGCTGCGCTGTAACCACGGTGGTGCTGGCGGCAAAGGGAGGAATCCACGGGCCCCAGCGAGAGCGCAGGGCGCGGGCCGGGCCTGCCCTACACCGGGCCGCCTCTGATCACGTTTTCAGGGCCACTGCCCGCAGGCGCAGACAATGCTGGGAGAGCCTTTGAAGTACGAAAAAGATGCCGCGGTGGGAGCCAAGGGACTCTCCTCCCTCCCCCCGTGCTCCCTATGGGGAGGAGACCAGCGGGACAAAACTGGAGCGGGTCGTAGCCGGGCCCCCGAAATGCGAGAGACAAAGGGAAAACAAACAGGTTTGGAGCCAAGCGCACGGTGCTGTGTCTGTCCCCCGCCCAGCCGAGCCGGGATGATGGATGGCTGCAGCCAGCCTGCTCGCCCGCCCGGCAGGCCACGCTATTTACATAACACTGGCGTTCCACCGGTCACCTCTGACACTGTACTGCCCGGGGCTAAGGCCCGGTGGCCCCGCAGTTCCTCGAGTCACCAGGAGACTGTGACAGCCTGTGAAGACGGGGCAGTGCTGAGTGCCCGGCTTCCAGGGAGCCCTGGGCTAGGGTTAAGGCAGGATATAGCAGCCTGCTCCCAGCCAGATATGGAGGTGACTCAATCTCAGAGAAGCAGAGCTGGGGGGCGGAGGGAGGGTGTCGGTCTAGGACCTTTAAACTCATTCGGATCTCCAGGCATGGCTAGAAGCAGAACTTCCCTGAAGAGCCAGAGGCAGCTACCACAGGGGACAAACACAGTAGGGCCAGAGTAGGACACCAGTCCTACAGGCAGCCATGGCACCAATGTCTTAACTACCCCTGCTGCCTGGAGCTCATTCCTTGTTCCAAATCTGCAATCCATCCATTCCCAACCTGTTTCCAGCATAAAAGCCAAACGGCTCTTGCTGGGCCCCCATTGTTCCTGACAGGTTCCAGTAGCCATGTGGCTCCGATTCCCTGTCTCCAACTCCAACCCCCCATCCCCTCGTGGATGCATGAAGAAATGAGCTCAGGCCAGGGTGGTGTATCTCACACTAACAGTCACACAACATGGTGGGGGGGGTGCAGGCACGGGGGGGCAGCTCGAGCCTTACCTAACTAGGTCCTAGAGATTCCTCAAATACAGCTGGGGCGTCACTTCATCCTGGTGACAAAGAAGAGACTGTTAGTCTTTCCAGGAGGAACCCAGTGACTTCTTCCCTCCATGCATGCTGTCATGACCCCTCTGTGCCCAAGGGTTCTCTTGTCAACTACAGGCTGAAGGCCTAATGTGTCAGGGTGAGTCAGAAGGGCTAGTGATTTAGACAGGTTCCATGGGCTCTGCTTTGGGCCCATTTTAAGTATATGCCAACCAAAGACTGAAAATTCAGGAAGAAGTGGTACCTATGACACAGGAAGTATGGCTCCTAGGATACGCTTTCCAAAGTCAGACTGCCCTGTGCAGCGCCCAGTGGAGGCAGGGAGGGGGGGTGTGTGCACGCCTGTGTGTGCCCATGCACGTGCCTGTGTGTCTATGTGTACACATGCACACATGTGTATGCTGGTAATAGGCCTTTTGTGGCTAAGCAGGTAGTCCTGGAGACAATGAATGTAACACCAACCACTCTTTGACTCTTCTCCTGGGCCCTGAAAACAAAACTGAGGAACGAATGGCAAGTTGTCCCCAATTGACGGTGTGAGGTGTGAGTGCTGGGGCTTGGGGGGACTAGGTCAGGCAGTGGAAAGCTACAACTCCATAAGACAGACTGTGGGCAGTCATTTCCACCCCCAGTGGACCAAGATGACCCCCACAGAAGCTCAGACAGGGCAAGCGACAAGACCTGAGGGTCTTTAACCAATCATTAATGGAGCTCAGCTTGCAGGTTTAGGTCCTCTGCACCTAGAGCAGGAGTGTGGGGATCCAGGCTCAAATAGGACAGATTCCACTTGTGGAGGGAGGACCTGAAGCACCTTGTGACTGCTCACCTGGCAGCTTCCCCCCCACCGTACCCCAGCCTTAGCATCTGCTATGCTAGACAAAGGGTTTGCTGTTTATTTCCTCGTTTTGTCCCCCTAGCCCTCATTCGTGGCTTATCAATGATGCAAGAGGAATAACACCAATTTCCTTAGGCTAAGTAATCCCCAAATCAGATTGGGGGGATTGCGGAAGATGAGGTGACCTTGTCCGGGGCTCCCAGAATGCCACCCAGTCCCACCACCCGCTCTCTCATTCCCAGGACATGTTTAGACAGATAAAGCTAATTGTACTTGACATGTCCTCATAAGGAGGGCTCCACTCTCTGCTAGGCCAGTGTTATAGACTATGCCGGCTGCTGGGGCAGAGGGTGCCCAGTAGGGCAGTGTCTAGTCAGCTGCAGAAAAGGGCTGAGAGCCTGGTGACCATCAAGAGGTCTGGGAGGGTTTCTCTGTGAGCCTAGGACACTCATGCGTCTAGAAGGTGGGAGCTGAGTGAGTGGGCACCTAAGGGAGGGGGCAATAGAGAGAAAATGTGCCAGGCAGAGGTGGAAGAGGCTGATGGAAGCCTCAGAATGAAAAGGGACAGAGAGGGAGATGAGGGGTGAGTTAAGTTAAGGGAAGGGACTATGGGCTAGGCCAGGGAAAGAGGAATGGAGACCCCAAAGTCAAGGGCTTCACTGGCAGAGTGCACATTCGGGCCAGTGAGCTTTAGGCCCTGGCAGGGGCACCATCATTGTCCTGTCCATCCCAAGCTCTCCTTCTTGAGATCTGTCAAGACACCCCAGCCAGCCTCCTTTGAGCCCCCAAAGCCCCCCAACTCTACAACTCCAGTATCTCCCTTCCACCACCTTTTCCTCCCCTCCCCTCCTCCCCGGCAACTGTGCATTTATTAATTCATGAGGCACTAATTAGTTCTTTGTTTAATTTTGTGTTAAACAGACTGACCGGAATGATAACGACTTACAGCAGTGTTGCCTGTCCCCAACCACCCCTGTTTTCTGACAACAAGGGAGCGTGGGAGACCGGAGCGCTGAACCCAAATCCCTCAGCTCTTGCACTTCATTAAGTCAAAATGTGACAAGGAGCTTAGAGAGCAACTTGCAGATCTGATCACACAGAACAATCTGGAGGAAACTTTCCAGGAGTTGGCTGGGGCTGGAGGCAGGAGGGGGAGGGGCGGAGACGCACAGCCGCCTAGAGGAGGGCACCAAGATATGCCCGCCCTCCGGTCCCATCCTTGCCTGTCCAGGGCAGGTAGCCTGCTGACAGCAGCAGGGACACTCATTATCTCTCAGCTGGATCTGGGACACTAGGTAGATTCTAGGCTCCCAGTGAGGGCCGGAGCAGTATCCAGTAGACCATTCTCATTTCTTTATTCTTGTACCTTCTGCCTCTGCCCCTGCCAGCACTGATGCCTCATTCTGGCCTATAGGAATAAGGGGTTGGCACAACCAGGTAATGGTAGTGAATGAGAAAGCTGGCATAAAGGAAGAGCTCTGCAGGGCTTAGGGGAGGACCCCTACTCTCAGGTGGGCTAAGGTTAAAGGGAACACCTCATAGTTAAAAGAGAAAAATGAATATATGTTCAGGACTCATAACAGAAGAGCCCAGGGGTTGTCAGAGTATCCTCTGACAGTTTTCTCTTCTTTTGTGTGTTTTGTGTGTTTGTTTTTTGAGACAGGGTTTCTCTGTGTAGCCTTGACTGTCCTGGAACTC
>LOJH01031369.1:0-16851 GCA_001685095.1 Ellobius talpinus
AGGGAGGAAGGAAGGAAGGAAGAGGGTAGAAGGGGTGGAGGCAAGAAGCAAGGTAAGAAAGTAGGAATGGAAGGAGGAAAAAAGGAGACAAGAAAGGGTGCATCAAGAATGAAGAGTCCACGTGAAGAACAATATGCATGAAAACACACACTCTTAGAATACTAATTTGGTACGAGGGTTAGGACTCACATATTTTATATTTTTTCATGTTTTTCAGAATCGATGGACCAGTTATCTCGGGAGCACTTAGTAGTATAAGAGTTCTGTGATGCCAAGGGTAGAGAGCAGACATTTTCATCTCCCATGTTCTGTAAATCATGATGGATTTAGTCCCTGAAGAAGGAGAGATGATCTGACAACTGGAAGGTTTGGTCCTCAGTGTTTTCAGTTCCAGAGCTTCCCCCTTTCCTTTTGTGAGTCCTATTCTCATCTGGGTACTTCCATCTGTTTGAAGCTTTGTGTTTAAGACAGAAGGAATGAATTACAATCTTTTGCCTTCCAATCCTTTTGTGAAGGAGATAATGACGTGCTGTTTTTTTCCTGGCTGATTTTAATAACTCAGTGAAGTGACACGCTCCCTATGTATTGATAGTTGTTAATCAGAAAATCTGTGCATGAAATGAGGGCTTCACTTAGAGCCTGGGCATAATATTTCAAATCAATTTAGAAGTATTAAAGATAATCAATGAGTGATTGATTTTAATTATATCCCAAAGGTTCAGTTAAGTCTGTTGATTAAATTGATTTGTGGCGATATATTCAGCTGTGTGTATGCAACCGCTATTTTTAAACTTGATGTATTAGCTTGACCTCAGCCAATCTCATTAAAAGATGCATTGCAGAGACTAGTAATAGATAATAAGATCCATTGGTTGTTTTACTGAATAACTTCTGCCTAAAATTTACTACTTATATTTCTATATTCTCACAGATATTATTGCTAAGGAATTTATTAGGAATATTTGATGAAACATTTATGTCTGTGGCTCACTAGAGTATCATATTTCTTTTTCTGTATTACATTCGTGTTGCTGAATAAAATGATACAAATACAAGATTTTAATTCATTTCTCTTGGCTTATAAAATTAATTCAACATGATCCAGTCAATTTTCCATTTAAATTATGAATGTGCAACCCATTTTCTTTCTTACATTTATTGTTTTTAATCTCTGATAGTTTGGAAAGAGATAATAAAATTATTAGGATTGTATAAGAATAAAAATAATTACAATTTGAAGAAAGATTGCTGATTCACCCTAATCAACAAATGCACTTGTTTAATGCTTTAGGCTTCTGGAATGTGTTTTGGAAGCCTGGTCATATTTTTCTATCTTTCTTATTCCAAGAGTTATTGCAGAAAACAGGCTAGTTTACAGATGGCTGAATTTTGAAATTTAAGAAATCTATGAAGCAGCATTGCAGGTTATAAATGTCCTTTGAGAGCACAAAAGAGTCTAGAGTGGAATTTTCTGTATTTAAACTCTCTTAGAAAAGGGGAGAGTACCCTGAAAAGTTTACAGTTTAAAAAAACTTGGGACAACCTGAATATTGTTCGCATTGTTAATTTAGCCCACATACATAAAGAAATGAGTATGAATGATTTCAAATAATTGTGAGAAAACATGCTTATGTTTATTTTGGAATAAATATTGAACTTTCATATCATTTGTTATTTGCATAACTGTAATACAGACTCATGCCCATGTATCACAGTTTATCGCTGAGCGATAAGTGGACTACAGGCTAGACATACACTGTATTTTCTCCAGAAAACATTCTTCCATTTTATACATGCGATTTTAATTTGATAAGTTGTCAAAATTTTTGAAATAAGGATATTTTAATGATAATTTTAAGAATATCAGAAGTTAATAATTATACATATTCAAACTCAGATATATTTTGACAATTTTCACTAACCTGTAACCTTATTCAAAAAGTAGTTGATTTTTAGCTCTTTCAGCAACACAATCCATGTGTTCTAATGATGCATTTTGTCCGAAATCCCATTTTCCTGTGAAGATGCTACATAAACTGAGAAATCTGAGAAACTTCAGATTATGCAAATGATATGTATTCAAACAAGCAATTGTGAGGGATCGCATATAACCGATACGTGTGCACACTAGAAAAGCAATATGTGCCTCTCTTCTGTGACTATTTGAAACCACCCTTAGTTAAACAAAACTTGAGAGCTTTGCCAAGCAGTCTCTGGAATTTCTATCAGTTTTATTTGTGTTTGGGGGTGGTGGAGTGCTAGAAATAATGCCTTCCTAAAAAAATAGTGAAAACCCTGGGTTTAAAGTTGCCTGTTACATTGTTTTGATGATAGTTATGTTAAATGTTTAATATCCACTTTTATAAAAGTGGGTGTGTGTACAAGTGAACAAGTGATAAAAGAATTTTTATTTATTTTTTATTAAAAAGAAAACAAACTATATTCTTTTCATTATACATACCAATCCAAATTCCCAATCTCTTCCCTCCTCCCATTCCCTCCACATACTCTCCTGCCCCAACCCCATCTACTCCTCAGAGAGCATAAGGCACATTGCTCTGGGGAAGGTCCAAGGCCCTCCCTACTATACCCAGGCTGAGCAAGTTTCTGTCCAAAGAGAATAGGCTCCTAAAAAGACAGTACATGCCATAAGGATAAATCCTGGTGCCACTGCCAGTGGCCCCTCAGTCTGCCCCAGCCATGCAACTGTCAACAACATTCAGAGGGTCTAGTTTGTTCCTATGCTTGTTCCTTCCCAGTGTGGCTCTAGTTGGTGAACTCCCATTAGCTCAGGTAGACTGTTTCAGTGGGTGTCATGGTCTTTGCCTCTTTGCTCATATTCTCACTCCTCCCACTCTTCAACTGGACTTTATGAGCTCAGTCCAATGTTCCAATGAGAGTCTCTGCCTCTGTTTCTATCAGTTGCTGGATGAAGGTTCTATGCAGATATTTAAGATATTCATCAGTCTGATTACAGGGCAAATCAAAATAAAAGAATTTTTTTAAATGAAAGCTTTGTCATCAGTTGCTGTGTAACCTCTAATCAAACACTTCAAACACTTAACCATTAATCCTCTGTCATTTTGAACTAACAAATCTATGAATACCAGAAACTCCACAGAATTGTCAAAAATATAAATGTAAAATGGTTTTCCTGCACTTTATTTCATGTTTAATAATGCCTAAATCATTAGAAACAATTATTAAAAATACTTATGTATTTATGTTATGTTGGATGATAAGGGTTCTGGTCATCATGATTTAGCTGTTGTTGAAACATTGAAAGGTTTTTCTGGGAGCAGGTATATCTATTATTTTGAATTTCCCAGCCATGGTACTTTAGTCAAGTGAATTTGCCTAAATAAAAATAATATTTCAGTGACATTTTAAAAAAATATTTCTGACCACTGGATTTTATCACTAATATGTCCATATGTATACTGAACAGTGTGTGTGTGTGTAGTAAGTATGTGTTATATACTAAAACTATGGAGAAAATTAAAGACAAAATATAGTGGAAAAATTCTTCATCCTCATAATGCACTACCATGGCTTAAGTTCTTGATGTGAATAGGGGTTTTGAGAATGGTAAGTATGTAGTATTTTCTTATTTTAAGAATTTTATCCTCTGGCCTGAGTAGGGAATCAGTCAGGGAAATACAGCTGATTTTCATTAATGAGTAAAGAGAACAACAACAAAAATATTAAAGAACCAGAGGGGAAAGAGAAGAGGGAGAGAGGAAGTAAAATGAAAAAAAGGAGCTTAGTTATTTCTACAGTTTTAGCTATTTTCAGAGAATAAAAACCTGGCATTTCTACTAGCACTTATAGTCCAGACATTTGCCAGATATTGCTGTCTTTGCTTGACGGGATCTCAGGCTCATGGGGATCTTGGGCCATTTTTTTACAACTTGCTGTAAGATAGCTACATTTCTATTTAAATGTTCAACTTCTCCTAGGCACAAAGCAAAATCTCTCAGCCCGGTCTTCCCTCTTCAGGTATCAAGCCTTTAATCTGGTTAACTGGAGAAAGCCTTAGCAAGCCCAAGCCTTGTGGGTCAGTTCCCCTGATTTAAGTTGCTGGTCTTATCGGCCCTCTCAGAACAAGAAAATCTCCCTGGGTATAACTTCTGTGTTTAAGACGAAGAATAAAATTCTGCCCTCCATACTTGTATAAGCTTGGAAAAAAAAACTCAAAGGGAGTAATGTGGTCATCATGTGTATAAGAGTGGAATATTATATAGGCATAATTAAATACAGATATAAATAATAGATATAAGGCTAGCACTGGTCCTGTAATTTTTGAAAATGCCTAGTTGTCAGAAACTGTAGACAGCACTTGGTGCTCTGGTGTCTGGGACAGCTTCTAAAGTCACTGGTATATCATAGAAGATAAATTTAACAAAAGAAAATAAAGAGGCTCAAAACAAAGAAGGAGCTTTTTCATGGCTATATAGAAATGGGAGAAGACTTGTGTCAAAGGGCATGCTTCCCCCAGATTGCCTTTCTGCTTAGCACCTGCTGCGCCTCCTTGAGCATCAAAGCAAGAGTCCAGAATGGTTGCACAAGGAGGTTAAGCAGAATCCCTAATTCAGAGTGGTGCTTCAGAGGTTCTGAACAAGTCAAAATCACCCACATCTTCTCCAAATGTCAATTTTCAGTCACCCTGGGGACTCAGGCTAACAGTCAGATTTGAGCCACTTTATCTTTAGAATCTTAAAGAGTCCTAGGTACAGAGCAGCAATACAGAAATGTTAGACTAGCCGCATTCTCCAGACTCTATGGAGAAGGAACCTACAACTAGAGGATATGCCATTTTTATCATTAGCTGATACTGATCTGTGAGGCAGTTTCACTGAGAGGTATAGAAAGAACAATTTGGGGATAGGTTTATCAGCAGTAGGTAGAAAGAAATAGGTATACTCATTGGGAGCTCCTGGCATCCTCAATAATTGGGGCTTAAAGGATGTTAAACATTTATTACTTCTCAAGTACAGACTTTGAAGAACACAATTACTCCCCTCAGCAAAGTTGGTTAAGCAATTCCAGCTGCTGCAGTCATCACAGCTGACTGCTACAGGATCTGGAAAATAGCATGTGGGAAGAGGCAAGGATTCAACAAACAACTCCGCAAAAAGAAAACTACTCCCAACACACACAGGAGAGAGACAGAGACAGAGAGAGAGAAAAATGAACAAACCATAAATATTTGGGTTCATGGGGAATTTGAGAGTATGAAGACTCCTTCTTTCTGTTCAGCTAAGACTTCCTCATCAAATTTTGGGTGGAAATACAGGAGTATAATACCCATATTCTAAACTCTTGGTGCTAACAGCACCCTTATTCAAGGGATCTCACTGAAGTGTGGAAGGGCTAGAAGAGTAAAGGCAACCTGAATAGCTCATAGGTGGGATAGCAATTGCATATTTATCAGTGCAGGTGCATGGGAATATAAGACAGTCGGTAGGGCACAGAAATCTTAAGAATGTTTCCGTACAATCAATGTTGCCCCATGCAGGTGCAATTTTACCTTTCTAAATTTACCTAAACCCAACAATTTCGCACAGGACCTTATGCAATAAGTGAGATCAAATATAAATAGTGTCATTCTATTTTATCTGCAGAAATTTATAAAACCTAGCAAGGAATCAATAAAATAGATCTTTAAATAGTTCAAGGCAAAGTCAGGTTTAGATTTTGAATTTATCTTTGAATTCCTATCATCCTTCTTTAAATGAATGGTTGACAGTTTACATAATAATTTTCTGTAACACATAAACAGGTTAGATGTACATTTACATAGTTTCTAATTATTAAAAGGAACTTGTCAACTTTTAAATATTCTCCTTTAATCAAGCTATTATGTTGTCACCATAGAAATCAATTGATCTATGATGTAATAATTTTCTTCTCTGTCTTAGTTTTCTTTTGCTGTAATAAAATGTCCCAACGAAAGCAATTTACAGGAAAATGAGTTTATTTTACCAAAAAGTTTAATATTATAGTCTGTCATTGAGGAGGAGTCACAGCAGCAGACCCTTGAGGCAACTAATCACATCGCATACACAGTCAAAAAGTAAGGGGCCAAAAGCTTGATGTTACATTTATCTTTTTATACAATCCAAGATTTCAGTTCAGGAACATGTGCCATTCACCTTGAGTGTGTCTTATTACCACAATTATTCCCCAAAGATGACAAAAAACCCATCTTGCAGCTCATTCTAGATCTCATCAGTTGGCAATTAACATTAATTACCACACAGTGAGAGTTTAAAATAGAAAAACTATTCATTTAATTTAATATTAGAAAACAAAAAGTTACTCTATGGATAATATATATCACTAATCCTTTTATAACAATACATAAAGTTTGGTCAATATTTTCTTTTTCTCGGTCTCTCTCTCTCTCACACACACACACTCACACACACAAATATACACAGAGAAAGAGAGAAACATGTGAGTAATCACATTTGCAAATATTTTGCTGTGTCACATTGTTCATTCAGTTATCAAATTGTAAATATGGAATAATAGCCATAAGCAGAGTCATAACACTCCTGTATGTGAAGACTTTCAAAAGCTCCTGGTGATATTTGACAAAAGTTTTCTTCTGTGACTTTTTTATTTTTGTTCTCATTGACTACCTACAATCACCACTGATTGCATCTGTTCATGGAAAGCCAACCTGCATACTTATCAGTCAATGGATAATTTTTAAATGCTTTCTAAAAATCATAGCAGAAAATAAACATATTATAAGTAACTGTCCAAAATACATTGTTTAAAAACCATTTTTTTATTTAAAGGAGAAAATACATTAAAAGATCTTGAGTATCTGAAATATCCACGAACTAGGGAGAAATTTAGTTGCACAGCAAGAAATTTATTTTGCAAATATAGGAATGCTGGAAGTAGAGATGAGAATCAAACTTGGTTACAGGTATGGAAGCTCACCAAGTTGTGCTCTGAGATTAGATGAATTCTAGACTTATCTTTTGTGAAAACTATCTTACAAATAATCACAGGTGAGTTTCTACAAATGCAAGTCAGATTCAAATTTGATTACCCATCTTCCTATGTCTTTTTTTTTATTCTATGTATGTACGTTTGATGATGTGGGAAAGCAGACATGCCATGTAGCACATGTGGTAGTCAGAGGACATCATGTGAGGGTCAGTTCATTCCTTCTTGCATGTGGATCAAACTGTGGTTGTCAAATTTTAGTGGCACATTTCTTTGCCACATGAAATATTTCACTACTGCAATCTCTTTTTGCAATAATCCATGGCTACAGGATTATTTATTTGGTCTTTTATTTTGTTGTTCAAATGGTTCTATTACCTTGTTTCCTTGCTGTAATAGGTTATTATGTAGACTCCATTTTTTATCTTTGTAAATTCTTGCAAATAAAATTCATGATCTCATTGCAAAATTAATTTATATTAATTCATGTTCCTTTTTAGACAGTATAAAAATAAAGAAAAGCAATTAAAACTGAAAGACAAAAATATTTCAATTTTTACTGCTAGACACCCATGAGTAGTGGCACTGCATAGCAAAACTTGTTATGGAAAAAATTACCGCATACATAAATTTTAAACTAATAGCTTAATAGCTGCCATTCTCTTAGAATACATGGTGCCCAAGAGGATAGCCATTCATGACAGATCATCTCTCCTACACAGCTAAAACAACGATTACAAGTTGGTCTTCTGGAAACACTGTGATTGAACTAGCCTAAAGAATTTGTTTGGTTCATATTATTTGTCTACAATGGCTTATAGCTCAGCTCCTTCCAAAAATTTAATATGTGACAGATTTCAAATGATATTCACTTTTTGAGTAGATCTGAAGCATGTAGGCAATATTCTCTAGAGACAAAATTTCTGCAGGTGAGCAGTTTCTACCTGTTTAGGCAGGCTTTCTGCTTTGTTTTTCACAGTTCAATACATACTGAGACCCTATGAACAATGTCTAAAATGCTGGTGATTAGACACCTTCAGGCAATGAAGATGTATGTCAAATATAGTTCTTAGTCATATGGTTTTATGATCTCTCCATTTAAAGCTTGGGACTCAGGCTTCAAGCCAATGTCAGCTTCATTTATTCATGCCCTGTGACTCAAGTATGTGGTATCTTCAAAATAGGTAGGATCTTATCATCAAGTTCTGGAGGGTAACCATGAGCAATGACAATATCCCACACACAGCCTGAAACATGGTAACCATATCAGGCATTGGCCTGTTATATAAAAGCTTTTGAAATCATGCAGGTATTTATAATATGATGGATCATATTATGCCTGGAAGTTTTATATATGTGTATATGCATACATTAAAGGAAACTTTTAGAGTTCCAAATTTCCATTTGTCATTTTTTAGTGGTCTTTACTGTAAGTTATTCCTCTCTGTACTTCTTACACTTCCTTGTCTTAATTTTCATCAGATAAGTTTCTTTTTATAGTAGAAATCAGTTAATACAGTTATCCACAAGCATTCAATTTACAGAGAACAGGAGATTATGGAGTACTCAGGTCTGAGTGGGAAATCCATAATAAATATCTGTCCTCTGAGGATTAACAATTAACAATTATGATAATGATTGTTAGCTCCAGGGTGAGTGAGATTCTATGGTCAAACAGGATTTGCATGACATGGCAACACTGTTTCATACATGAATTCACAGTGGCTGTGACCACATATGAAGTTCTGAAGAGGAACATGTCAGCCAAAAGCCCTACATGGAAAGGAGAAAGAATCATTAACTTTCACCTCTAGCTGAGGAATTCTCAACAGCTAATAGCTGTTGGATGGGTAAGAGCCAGTTGTCTTCAGGGGTGTGGGCCCAGAGTGGTAATTCATGCTCCAATAGATAGGCCCACACTTATGCATATAAGGCAGTACTAAGTGGATTCAGTGAGGATTAAAAAAAAAGTATGCATAAAATTGTCAGGGAATTGTCTTGACGCGGGGTGGGGTTAGAGTGAAAGGAATGAGAGGTATGTTCATTCCAAACATGTTATATGCATATTTGATTATCAAATAAAATATTAAATAAAAAGGAACTGGCTGGAATTGAATAAACTTGTTTTAAAAGAAAAAATGGTCTTTATCTTCTAGAGACTCAGCATGATGAGTTTATATTAATTTCATTATCAAATGACAGTACAAGGGGAAGGCAATAAAAAGGAATCCTTAAATAAATTTCAAAATGTATTGTGAAATTTTCAACTAAAGATCTAAACATTTAGATGTAATATTACTTCACCTTTTCTGTTAAAAGTTTGTCTCTTTCTGAGTAAAAATAGCTAGATGCTATTATTTTTGTGATTTTCCTTGTGATGATAAAGATTCAAATGAGCCAGTCTTTTATGTATTCATTGTCTTTACCCTGACAATGATATCACATATCCATTCTCATTTCTTATAATCACACTGAAATATGAGTAGATTAATTGACACAATGCAAATATCTATAATTTTTTATGTATTCACTAGATAAAACGTACACTCTACTGAGACAGTTTCAGTCAATTAAATCATTCTTATTTCATACTGTACATTATTCTATTTAGGCAGCATAAAAATCATGTTGACATTTTGCCCACAAAGGACCTCTTTTAAAGCTTATTCCTATTCAGGTGTTCATTGTAAGTAAATCACAAGATGATGGGAAAGTTAACAACTGGTCTTATCTCTGAGAATAGAGAAAAATAATTCAGAAGAAAACTAAAATTAATATAAATTCAATTTATTAAATATAACCATATAACCCATGGCATCTACATATTTAGTAGATTAATGTTTCAAACCCATATATGTGACACTCATAAATTGCATAAAGACTTTTTTTAAATTGTTTAGATGGTCTTACTAGAGTCATAAAGAATAAATATTGAAAACTTATCAAAAGTAAAAGAATTGTTATTTATTGTAAATATATCTTTGTCTGATGTACAGTTACTAATACTATAGACAGCCCAACAAAATAATCAGAAATTGTGCATGTTAAAAATTAATAGCATCAGACATTGAAAGAACAAAACCTAACTATATATGGTAAAACAAACAAACAAACAAAAAAAAGAGGATAGCTAAAATAATCCTGCACAGTAAAAGAACTGGAAGTATCATATCTTTGATATCAAGCTCTACTACAGGGCTATAGTAGTAAAACCCCATGGTACTGGCATAAAAAAGCGAGCGAGAGAAGTAGAATTGGAACAAAAACTGAGACATGCTACTACACAACTATGGACACCCAATTTTCAATAAAAAAGCCTAAACTATATAATCGAAAAAGAAAGCCTTTTCAACAAATTTATGCTTGAATAACTTGATGTTGGCATGTAGAAGAATGCAAATATATTTATATCAATCACCCTGCACAAAACTCAAGTCCAAGTGGATCAAAGACCACAACATAAATCCAATTACATAGAACCTGATTGAAAATAATGCTGAAAATGGCCTTGAACACATTGGCACAGGAGACAACTCCCTGAATAGAACACCAATAGTGCAAACACTAGGATCAACAATTAATAAATGGCATGTCACAAACCTGAAAAGTTTCTGTAAGCCAAACACACTATCAATAGGACAAAACAGCAGTCTACAGAATGGAAAAAGTTCTTTATCATCCCCACATCTGACAGAAGGTGCATTTCCAAAATATATAAAGAGCTCAAGAAGCTAAATGCATAGAAAATCAGATATTCCAGTTAGAAAACGGGGTACAGATCCAAAATAGGACTCTAAACAAAAGAATATATAATGACTGAAAAACAAATAAATGTTCAACATCCTTAGCTATTAGGAAAAATGCAACTTAAATCTACTCTGAGATTCCACCTTACACCTGTCAGAGTAGCTAAGAAAAAATACAAGTGACAGCCCCTGGTCAAAAGGATAAGGAGCAAGGGACACACCCCTCCATTGATGGATTGTTGGTGGGAGTGGAAAATTGTACAATCACTTTAGAAATCAATATAGGAACTTCTCAGAAAATTGGTAATAGATCACCCTTTTGACACAGCTATACCACTCCTGGGAAATATAAACAAAGGACACTCTAACATACTACAACTATAATTGCACAACTATGTTCATAGCATCTATATTTGTAATAGCCAGAACCTGGAAGCAACCTAAGTTTCCTGCAACTGAAGAATAGATAAAGTGGTACATTTACACAATGGAGTATTATTCAGTTGTTAAAAATAACGACTTCAGGAAATTTGAAGGGAAATGGATGGAACTCGAAAAAAACAACCTGAACAAGATAATCTAGACCCAGAAAGACAAGCATGGTCTGTATTCACTTATAAGTGGATAATATGTATTTAAAAAAGGAAAACCATGCTACTATTATATTCACAGTCTCAGAGAGGCTAGATAACAATTAGTTCCTAAAGATAGATTCATGGATTTCCCTGGGAAAGGGAAATAGAGGAGATCTCCTGGGTAAATTGGGGGTTGGAGGGGATAGGGACATGAGGGATCAGGTGAGGTGAGGTGGACAGGGTAGCAATGAAAAAGACCACTGTAAAAGGAGAGTGAGCATTTTGGGATGAAATAGAACCCTGGAACAAGGAAAACCCATGGGTTCAAAAAGCATGATCACAGCTAATATTCCTAGCAATAGGGAATGTGTAGCCTGAACTGCTCTTATGCACTACTAGTGGGAGTGCAAATTTGTACAGCCATTTTGGAAATAAGTATGGTTCTTTCGAAGAAGATTGCTAATAAAAATCATCCTCAAGACCCAGCTATACAAATCTTGGGCATATACCCAAAGGATGCTCAAACATACCGCAACTGCACTTACTCAACTATGTTCACAGAAATGTTATTCATAATATCCAGAACCCTGGAAATAACCTAGATGTTCCCGTACCAAAGAGTGTTTTTTTGAAAAAAAATGTGATTCATTTACATAATAGAGTATTACTCAGCTATTAGAACAATGATATCAGGAAATTTGAAGGCAAAAGGATGAAACTAGAAAAAAAATCATTCTGAGTGAGGTAACCTCCCCCAGAAGGACAAACACGGTATGGATTCACTCATATGTGGATAGTAGCTGTAAAGTGAAGGAAAACTATAGTACAATCCACAGCAACAGAGAGGCTAGCTAACAAGGAGGGCCCAAAGAGGGAGGCCCAAAGAGGGAGGCCCAAAGAGGTTTTCTATTTCTCCTGGGAAAGGGAAATAAAAAAGATCTCCTGGGTAAACTAGGGATGGGTAGGGATGGGACATGAGGGACAATGCTGGCGTGAGATAGAGGGGGAAAGTAAGATATTTCTTAATGGGGAAGCATTTCATGGGTCAGGTAGTAATCTGGTGCAAGGGAAACTCTCATGAATCTACAAGGATGATACCAGCTAAGATTTCTAGCAATAGTAGATAGGTAGCCTGAACGCCCCATCTCCTGTAATCTAACTGGTGACTATCTTGTCATCAGAGAGCCTTCATCCAGTAACTGATGGAAGCAGGTGTAGAGATGCACAGGCAAGCACGGGACAGAGCTCAGGAATCTTGTTGAAGTGAGGAAAGAAGAATTGCATAAGCTAGGGGGTCAAGGTCACCACAACAGAATCTACAGAGCATCTATCCTGGAGTTCACAGACACTAGACTGCCAGCTATAGAATGCACATGGGACAAACCTAGGTCCTCGAAATATCTGTGACCATTGAAATGCTTGGTCTACTTGTAGGACACCTAGAAGTGAAAACAAGTTCGGACCCTGATGTTTTGAAAGGACTTTGGCAATCTATTCCTCATATTGGTTTCTCTTACCAAGTCTATTTTTTGGTTTTGTTTTTTGTTTGTTTGTTTGTTTGTTTTGTTGTTTGGGGTTTTGGGGATATTTTTTAATTTTTATTGAGCTCTACATTTTTCTCTGCTCCTCTCCCTACATGTTTCCTCCCCTTCAACCCTCTCCCAATGCTTCCCATTTACTCAGTCCCCATGCTCCCATGCTCCCATGCTCCCAATTTACTCAGGAGATCTTGTCTTTTTCTTACCAAGTCTTAATGTGAGGGGAATGGCTTAGTACTACCTCAACTTGATATGCCATGCTTTGTTGACACTTATGTGATGCCTGACTCTTTCTGAACACAAAAAGAGAAGGAGTAGATTGTGAGAGTCAGGGCAATGTTGGGAGAAGGAATGGTAAGAGAGGAGAGAGGGGAAATGTAGGTTGGGATATAAGGAAATAAAACAAATGAATGAATTTAATAAAAATAAAATAAAATGAAAAAATTAACAAGTTAAAAATGTTTAATGAATGAATACGCAAATGGAAATTTGTATGTGAAAATTAATATTCAGATGAAAAACTGTATGTTGAAATGAATATTCATATGAAAATATATATGATAATAATGAACATGCTGTTATAAAATAGCTACCTAGACCAGTTGTTGGTGGTGCATGCCTTAAATCCCAGCACTCGGGAGGAGAAACAGGCAGATCTCTGTGAGTTCAAGGCCAGCCTAATCTACAAGAGCTAGTCCTAGGATAGTCTCAAAAATACAGAGAAACCCTGTCTCAAAAAACAAAAAATATAGCTATTATACTAAATGAAGTAGGCATTTATTTAAGTAATATTTAATAAAAACATCTCTGATGGATAGCAATAAGGTTGAGCAGGTAAAAGAAGCTGATATGATACCCTGATGGCCTGAATTTATTCCCCAGAACTCATGAAAAGTTTGAAGATAGGAACTGACTTCACACTCACTGTGGACTAAATATAGACTTTTGATCTTGTGCAAACTCATCACCTTCACCATTCTCATGAACAATCCATTTTTCCTATTGTTTCTTGTAATTTGAAGAGATTAATTAATTCATAGAAAATATTAATTTCTTCTCCTCCTCCTTCTCCATCTCCTGTTCCTTCCCTGGTTACTTATATTTTTCATTACTATGATGTTCAGTTGTACTACATGTGTGTATATATACATATTAAATCAACATTATAAATTATACCATGTATAATTTATATGTACTAATGAAGAACTCATCAAAATCATTTTAAAGAGATGTACATCCCTACAAGTTGAATCTATCATTTATAGAAATACCCCTTCTGACTTGACTATAATCTACTTATGCTCCTATTAATGAAAGATTTTAATGACTGATTTCAAACCTTTTCTTTATGCCCTATCAGTAGAATGTCATTCTTATATGTTCCAAAAATATGTATTTCTGTAAATTATGCTGAGGACTAGTTAAATAAAACTTTGGCAATTTTTAAATGCATTCTAACTGATTGGTGAATGCAGCAAGCTACTTTTGCATAACTTCCGCCATGCTATTAAATGTTTAGTTTTAACTTCAATTTCCTTACAGACGCAATTGGCAGGGCTGACCAATATGAAATATCTATTATGAAGGGTCACTTAGATATCTAACAGATTGTCATACCCTGATCATCCAGCACTTCAGAGATCTGGGAATATGGCATTTTAATAAGAATGCTTATGGAGACACGCCAGCTCCTAGCGGCATCCTGTATCTCCTCCAAAGAAGGCCACAAAAGAACTTTACTGGAAGCTTGCTTTAAATATGTCAAAGTCAGCCATGCAACAAAAAATTGCTTTAATCTTCAAACTGCTTTATTCTTCAAACTGCTGCCAAGACCATGCCCAGAATAGACGACAGGACACTGAGGAATCAGTTACTCCACTTTGCCATGAGAAGGTAGGTCACTCTTCCCAAATTTCTACTCCACAGGAATGTCTGTCAGATCTTCTTGGGTTGGTTAGCCAGACTGGTACTGCTTTTCAGACTTCTGTTCCCCAACGGCCATAGAAAAACTTAGGATTTCCTATGAAACTGGGAAACTGTCTCACTTCTGCTTATCCTTCTCGGGTCTGATGGTGTCTGATGTCCAGGGTACTGATAACATTACTGGTTTAACATCTCTCTGGGACCCCCCCCCTTCCAAAGGCTACAAGCAGCTTGGTAACTCATTGGTTCATTGGTTAAGGTTCCTGTTAAAACTACAGACAGGTGTGCTAATTCACATGCTTCATGGTACTGGATAAACAGGTTTCAGATGTACCTTCGTAGGTTCAGTTTTAGTACTGACAGATGCAATTTTGAAGAACTGAGAGCACCAATTACAAACACTTTTAGGGAGTCTTTAAATTTCTGTGGATTTTACTGGTCCCAGTTTTTAGAGACAGGTTAGCATCAGAAGAGGGTATGGAACCTTGTAGGTATGTTCAATTCCCTCCTCCTCCACTTGTTCAACCTCTTCTGTTCAGTGAATTTAGACTTAAAGTTATATTTCATCAGGCTGAAACCGGGTCCTAGGGAAAATGTTATGCCTTTTAACCCAAAACAAAAGCCTTTTGCTATGATACCAAGGTAAAAATCTACTCCAGCTGTTTTACAAGTACTTCAATATTCCTGGGAAAAGAGTGTCAAGCCCAACCTGCGGTAGCCTTTCAGATATGCCAGTCCCTGTACCAGCTTCAAGGGCACCAAAAAGTTGAAAATTGGCAAGTTGACTTCACCAACATGCCCACTCATAAAATGTTCCATTATCTCCTAATTCATGTGGAAGCTTTTACAAGATGGACAGAGGCATTTCCCATCTCCAGAGAAACAGCAGATGTGATGGCTAAGATACTCCTGAAGAACACATCATCCCTCGATATGGCATGCCACTGTCCCAATATTCTCGGTCTTCAGTGCTATTATTCTCCAGGCTCAAATCAAACCTATCCAGCAAGTGGGACCTAGTTTTTCAAGATGTTGCAATGAAGGGTATATCTGTCCTTGTGTCTCATTCATTCATCCTTGTCTCTTTCTGCAACCAGAGCACATCTCAGTCTCATTCTTTCTGGCAATCATCACTCTTGCCTTCTCCACCTCCAAGATGCCTGAAGTCTCCGGCATAGCAGCTAACCAAATGCTTTTTCACCCACACCTCCCTTGAGCATGAGTTCATTGACTCCCGACTCCCAACTCCCTGCTCCCCACATTATTCCTTGCCACAAGAGGTAGCAAGAAATGGACCAGCACCCATATATATCCAAAAGTGTTGAAATGTTGGGAAGCTCCACTCTGGTTTCACTCCTCCCATTCCAGATCCTGCCCATCAGAAAGTCCTCCATTGGCAATTCCTTTTCAGGTTATTTAAAACCTGGTCATCAGTCCTACCAATTGCTCTTTCTTCTGCTTTTCCAAATTTCTCCAGAAAATTGCTTCACTCTTCTCTGTTTATTAAATTCAGTATGATTTGGCTTATTGTGTCAGCAGAGGAACCCAATAACTGAGAATCCAGTACATAGCAACTTGGTGCCAAACCCAAGGAGAGTTGAATTTTTCTGGTGACCACATTGCCATGGAAAGCTACTCTCCCTTCCTCCCTGCCTTCTTCACATCAGACTGACTCTTGCTTGGTAAGTCATCCATTCCAAACCAAAAACCTTTAAAGGGATCTATGATTCCTTCCAAGTCTTCACCCCTTCTGGGTGAAAGGCTTCTGGGTTGCCTGCTGAGCCATTCCAGTGTCAGGCTACTTTTGCTTGTTCCAGAGAAGGGACAATCCTTGCCCATTGGTGATGTGAGATTCCCCTCTGTATGCTGTGAATACCATTGGTGAATAAAGAAACTGCTTTGGCCTATTGATAGGGCAGAAATTAGGTAGGTGTGTGTGGGGAACTAAACTGAATGCTGGGAGAAATAAGGGCAGAGTCAAGGAGAAGCCATGGAGCTGGCCGCCAATGATAGATATGCTGAAACCCTGCCAGTAGGCCATGAGACTCATGGTAAAATATAAAATAATAGAGATGGGTTAATTCTAGATGTAAGAGCTAGCTA
>LOJH01031372.1:0-16850 GCA_001685095.1 Ellobius talpinus
TGTGGGAGCCGGGCGGGACGAAAAGCAGGCCTGTGCTCCCCTGTCACTACACTAGGTAATAAGTTGTAAGTAATTGTGAGTATAGCCAACATACCAGGTAAATTGTGTACAATATACCATGTATGTGTGTGTATATATGTATGCATGTGTGTGTGTATGTATGTATGTATATGTGTATGTGGAGCTTTTTCTCCCAAGTTTGAAATGTAATTCCTGTGCCTAGTGCCATCTGGCATATGGAGTTGCCCTCCGATATCCCCAAGACCACAATAAACATGCAACATGGACATATAGTGAAAGAGAAACCTCAATTTTATGACATGGTTTTTAAGATGCAAGATGAATGGATTAAACAGTTGCTTTGAAAATCCCCTCACTGTGAAGACTGCAATTTTTTTTACACCAAGATTTTTTATCTTCACTGGATTCTAAAGTCAGACAAAAGAAAGGCGATTTCCCCCAATTCCTGCGTTTTACTGATATGCCTGGGTTCACATGCCAGGTGTGGAGTGCTTAGGGTTTATAACATTCGGGCACTTCAGATTTAACAAAGCCACCGACACCTGGAAATACATAAAAGCTGGCCTCTAAGCTCAAGGTGATGAGTGTTAGTTAACTAGGCCCCTGGATCCAGAGAACAGTCCCGCGTGGCTCAGAATACAAAACCTAAGAGGCAGCATCAGAGTTTAGTTTCAGCTCAGATTTCCTGGGGCTCTCAACGCCTGTCTTCTCTCTACTCTGAAAGGCAAGTGTGTCTCAAGCCTTGCCTGTTATAGAACAATCTCCTCATACGTACTATGGTACTGTTGCTTCATAGGTATTAGCGAGCTGTATGAAAAATTATTCCTGCCTGTCTATCTAGCAAATTTCTAGAGAAGCAGTGACCCTTGTCATTTGAACGTGGCGATTCCTACCCTTGGTGACTCGCTCTGACCCTTGCTGGCACTTTCCTGGAGGCTGCACTGTGGTCTCACCACAGGTTCTGCAACACATTTCCTGAGGGTGTGACCAAAGTCCTGGGGGCGGGCCGAGTCTCTGAGTTAATTGAGTAACCAGTGGAGTCCTTTTAGAGATTCATCAATATTGAACTAATTAAGAAAATCAGCTTTGCCTTAAGTCTATAATGTGTCCTAAAATACTCTTACTTGTTTCAATTAAACCCCATGTGTCCTCCGCAGAGCACAAAGACCTGCGTGTTCGCAAGTTTCAGAGACCTCTTGGCTCTGTGGATTGTGTCACACTCCTCCGTAGACAGGTGTTTTGTGAAAAATAGCTATTTAAAACCATTTTTCTCATGACCATGCTCCCTGGGTTTGTTTCTCACATGGAGAACGTCACGAATCTTCCAAATAACGCGTTCTTTTCGGTCATTGTTGCTTTATGGTCAGTAAAACAGCTATATTTGTTCATAGTGTCTAAAAATCTGACAGGAAGTATAGGATTTCACATCATAAAGACACCAACAAACACTTTTTACTATTTCTGGGTTGTTTATATTTTGATTGTTATTATTTTCCATCATTGATTGTCATTGACTGGCTCTCCCTTTCTGGTTGAGCCCATATTCACATGACGATGGCATTTAATGAGCCATTTCAGATTAATTAGCATTATATCCAGGGCTGCTATGGAACAGTAGGAGTGCTAGTTGGTTCATCTCTGCATAATTACACTCCTAGATATATCTGGGAAGAGGAATCTGAACTGAGAAATTGCATCCATCGGATTGGCTTGTAGACGAGTGTGGGGCATTTTTTTTAAACTAGTGGTTGAAGTGGGAGGGCCCAGCTCGTTGCTGATAGTGACGGCCCTGGGCGGGTAGGGAGTCCTAGTGGGTATAAGAAAGCAGGCTGAGCAAGCTGTGGAGAGCAAACCAATCAGCAGCATTCCTTCATGCATGACTTTGGATTGAGCGTCTGCCTTGAGGTCCTCTGACTTTCTGGGATGACAAGAATGGCAGAAATGATAGTCATGCCAGGATAATTTTTTGGGATGCAGCTAGTTTATACTCTAGCTGCAAGTTGAAATAAACCCCTTCTTCTACAAGTTGTGTTTGGTTATTGTGTTTATCAGAGCAATAGAACTTTAACTCTGATGACAGGAATATTCTGTATCTTCATTATCTATTATGGAACTGCTAACCACACATGTGGCCAGCCAACACAATGAGCGAAGCCTCTTCTTTTTCCACAATTGCAACTATTTAACTGAAATTAAATCCTCAAACTCACCTGTGTAAGCCATGCAGCACACTCTCTACCTAGAGAGCTGCACTGCCGTTGTGTCTACAATAAGGCACGTTCAAGTGATGCAACGTTCCACATGTCTGCATGTGACTGTTTTCTCTCTCGGTCTGAAAACATTGTGTGATTCCAGGTAGTAGTAACTTTTGTAATATTTCCTACAGTAGGGGCAACCAGCATAAATTATCCAATAGAGAGGTCTAAGAGAAAAACAATCAAGGCAGAAACAGAAAAGAGAAGGAATGAGAAAGCTCAGGAAGGAAAACAGAATCGGCGGTCTCAGGTATGTGGAAGCATCAAAGAATTCACATATGTGTAAGAAGGAAAGTTTGAACCTGGAAGGAATGTTGGGAATCTTAACATAGAGTTTCTCTAAGTGTTGCTTCAAGAAATAGACACAAAATCCCTGCAAAAAAGTGTAAGATAATAAGTAAAATGTGTTTAGTAGCATCCTGGTTTAGTGATAAGGAGGCTCAAGTACTAGACTAATTATAATTATCTACTAATAAATTTAACAAGTAGCCCAGCTAGATTTTGAACCAGTCTTATGAATGACTTGAATCTAAAGAGTGCTAACCAGAAAGCAGAATGCCAAATGTTGTATATCAGGCACTTAGTGAATGGAATGATTGTCCTTATACAGGAACTCAGCAGTGTTCTGAGACCACATGATCACATCATAAATTCAACTTATTGAGGATCATCTTTATATGTACATCACTTATAGTTGACAAGGACAGGCCTTTGAAAAAATATAAGTGTGTGTGTGTGGTATTATCATTCTCCATGCTCCAAGAATTTATTTTAGGACCTCACGCATACGAGGCAAGAACTCTACCACAGAGCTGTCTTCTCACCCCAGGCATGTGTTCTAAAGGTAAGACAGCAGGCCAAATGGACACTAGTACACTCTTTTCCTTTCAATCCATCTAGATTATGTGATGCCCAGGGGAACCCGATTTTAGGATAGAGTCAAAATGATATTTTATGCCAATGGATATCTGTCGTTAAAATAATCACATAAATTATGGCGAGTAAAATATTCTCTTAGAAAACTTCTCATTGTATCAAAATTTTTACAAACATATTTTAAAGGCTTACAAAAATCAATCAAAACCAGATGGCAAAATTGTTATGATTTAGAAAATGGAGGGACGGGCAGGTAAAACAATGGCTGTATTAGTAATTTATTAAATTTAGGCATTCCATTATAGATTTAGAGGCTTTCAAACTATGTGTTGAAAATATTTTTAGAGATGGGATTTTACTATGTTCATAGGCTTGCCTTGAACTCATTGCTTCCCATGTAGTTGGGATATTAGGCTTTGGCCTAACATGGCCTAGAATGGCCCCCATATGCTCACATGTTTTCATACTAAGCCCTTGGTTGGTGAACTGCTTGCTAAGAATGAGGATGTGTGTCTTTATTAGAGTAGATGTGTCTGTCTCTTGGGAGAAGTGAGTCACTGGGGGTGGGCTCTGAGGTTTCAACAGCCTACAGTAGGCTGAGACTCACTCTGCCTGTAGTCTGTCAATCAGGATGTAAAGCTCTCAGAAACTGCTCTAGCACCATGCCCATCTGCTTCCTGCCACGATGATAACTGACTAGCCCTATGAAGCTGTTAGCAAGTCCTCAGTTAAATGCTTTCTTTTATAAGAGTGTCTTGTTCATGGGGCCTCTTCACAGCAATAGACGGCAAGTAAGACAGGCCTGTACCAATATTCATTTTGTAAGTATTTAGTATCTCATAATTCAGTTGTAGACTAACTTTGGTCATTAGAATCTTGAACACGTAATTCCAGCTACCCATGAGGCTTAAATAAATGTATCCCTGCCTACAGTTTATGATCAGTCTAAGTGAAACTAACACCTGAATATTTACTATTTTGTGATCTTGGGCAAATTCACTTGAGTATAATAAATATAATTTACTTAAGTTTCTTTGACTACATGTGGGGAGTATAATGATTCTTTCTTATGTTTATCCCAAGGTTTAAATCAAACAATATGAAGACTTAAAATGTTTTTCATGTACTAAAAGACCAGTGAATATAAGCTAAAATTTCAATGAACCAAATAACTTGTCAGAATAAATGAAAAACAATGTATATTTAAGTAGGTGTGGAGTGTTTACTGTATTTGTTGAGTTAAAATTTATGAAAATATCCCTGTGTTGCTGTGTTTTATCACAGATTTATTTGTTCCTAATCTTTTAAAAATGCTTGCATTAACAGTTCTTAATTACACATAACAATGGATTTCACTATAACATTTTGACATGAGTATATTTTGATCAAATTCACCCACAAATTATCCTTTTCTTGTCATTTTCCTGCTCTTCTGCCCCCCTTCCTCTTCACATTGAGTCCTTTTCTTCTCAAGTGTTCGTTTATTTGAAGGATGGTGTGATCCAGTGAGTTTCATTAGAATTTTCACAAGAGTGTGGGCAACCCCTGAGGAAAATGTTATTCCTCCAGCAACTATTAACTGCTTGTAGATTGACAAGACACTCAGGAAGGGCAAGGTCCTCGTGAGGCCTTCCCTGACCTGTAAACCCTGACCCTGAAGACTCTACTCTCTCTGAGAGAGGAGAAACTCACAGACACACAGGAGTCCTGATTGTTTCAGTCCTTTCGTTCTACCTAAAAATTTACAGGGAAAAATGTTTTCCAAAAATCCCTTTTCTTTCCAACACAGCATTAGAGTTGCTTTTAGATGCTTTTAGAAAGTTCAGTGAATTCTTAAAAAAGTAAAATAGACAATTGGAACAGTGGACAGGAACTGAAAAAAGGTGTGTTTGAATTAGTCTTTACACAGAAAAGTGTTGAAAGAAAAGAACAACAGGAAGCAAATCATATAAGGTAGATCTTTCAAGGTGGCTGTAGAAACGACCCAGCAGTTAGGTTAAGATCACAGCTTGTTTGTCCAGGGTTCAACTGACAACTATTTAACTCCAGTTCCAGGGGATCAGACGCCCTCTTTTGGCTTCTGAGAGGAACAAACATGCAAGTAGTAAATAGCAAGTAAAGCACTCATACACATAAAATTCAAAAACAAAGTCCCAAGTTAGTGAGCTTCCACAAGCTCAGGTCAGCTCTCTCTGCTGTCTAGGGAGCCTGCATGACTCCGACCCAGGCTCTTTTGCATCCGGGTGACAATTGTGTCTTTGGTGAGACCCCTAGTGGTGGGACCAGAACCAATTCCTGATGCATCAACTGGCTCTTTGGAACCTATTCCCTCTGGTGGGAAGCCTTGTTCAGCCTTGATGCAGTGGGGGAGGAGCTTGGTCCTGCCTCAGCTTGATATGCCATGCTTTGTTGACTCCCATGGGAGGTCTGATTCCATCTAAGTAGAGACTGAAGGAGTGGATGGGGAAGGGGGGTAGGAGGGAATTGGAGGGAGGGATTGGGGAGAGCGGTTGGAATATAAAATAAATAAAAGATGATTAAAAATGTTTAAAAATAGAAAGAAGTAATGTATAATGTTATTTATTTCATCATGACAGTTATTCCTAATTAAAATCAGTATTTAAATGAAAAAAAAAACCAAAATCCCTCAAAGGAGTTCTCCTTCATGGCTAAATACCCCACAGCCCCAAGGACCCATCAGGCTAGTTTCTTCCCCTTCCTTTTGCCTTCCTCTCCTCCTCCCTCCTCCTCACTCTTCCTATCTTCCTCATTCTCCATCCCCTCTCTCTTCCGGCTCCCTTTCTCCAGTCTTTCCCTCTCTCTTGTCTCTGCAGGTAGCTGTAACCGTTCTGGAGGAGGGTGAAAAGAACTAACTGCCTTTGCTGATGGAGGTAGAGGAAGGCCATCCTGTTACAGACTCTCATTTTGCCCTTGGTTACCTCTGCAGGTCAGCAGGCTACTTTAGAGAGAGATTCTCACACTCTGTTCATGTTCCCATTCTCCGAAGAGGTACTACTTCCTATAGGTATCCACCTCAGAAATACACACAGAGGCAGCTATTCCTCAAAACCCACGACAAAGAAAGTGCTCTGTCGTCTGAAATGTCAGAGCACCCCCCACTCGTGTTGGTAATAAAAGGAGAAGTCTGCGCAATGATCTCACCAAAACGTGATACTCGGGGATCAGGGCCCCTCCACCACCCACAAGTGTGTCCTCCCTCCCCCTCAGACTGTGTGATGCTGTGGGGGCGTGCAGGAGAAAAGAGGTGCAGACAGTATTTGTGAATTGAAATAGCTGAAGGGATCTCATCTGACAGTCTGAGGGCACTCATAATGGCACGCATACATATGTGACTGGGTACAAGCTCAGAAGGACGAGCATCTGTTTGCTTGTCAGGGACAAGCAATGGGCATGTCTACCCCTTAGACGCCTTAAGAGAAAGCATCACCAGATACATCAGAAAAGAGACCTTTGAAAAATGTATTTGGCGTAGTGGTGGTGGTTTGGCGTAGCACATCTCCTGAGCAGAGCTGCCTGTCCTGAGCCCATTGGACAGGGCAGTTTTCTGGCCTGAAACCCTGGCCGCTTTGCTTCTGCTGTTATTTAGTCTCATCCCTCAAGGCCACACCCTTTTTTACCTGCCCACTTTCTACCTGGGCTGTCCTAAGCTCAACCCCCTGGCTCCCTCCCTCTGCTGCCACTGTTTTTAAAACCCAGGGAACTGGGGTCAGTGTTCCATCCATGGGTCTCTCCGGCACTGCAAGTTCACAGACTTGGGCGCTCGGGCTCATTTGGCAGAAGGGCTGCTCTGCTTTCTTCTCATGCTGCTTCCCCTTCCTCTTTTCCCAGATAGATATGTAAACACATGCATTTTCCTGTTCAAAAGGGGCGAATTGCTGTTGTGCCTGTTCCTTGACTTAGCGATTGGGCTGAGCCTTGCTCCTCCCTTCTCTGCTCGGATAGGAGCCACAAGGATCTGGAGCTCGGGCTTCCAAATTGCAGCTGGCCTCGGGCCAGGTGACCTTTGCTTTGTAAGTTTCTTGGGGGGGTGGAGTGCGTGGAAGGGGGAGCTGGGTTCTGTTGGGTGTTGGGGGGGAGAGTTGAGGAAAGGAAGGGGCTGGAAGAGAGTAAAGGGCTGTTGTTAAACAGTTTCTTACCGTAAGAGGGAGTTCAGACCTGGATCTTTCCAGTTAATCACACAACAAACTTAGCTCATCGCAATAAAAGCAGCTCAGAACCGACCGGCTCGCAACAGGATTCTCTCAGCCCGGCATCTCCTGCAGAGGGATCAGCCTGCTCGAACTGCAAGCGTGATGTGGGGGACCAAACTTCTGCCGGTCCTGTTGCTGCAGCATGTCCTCCTGCACCTCCTCCTGCTTCCTGTCACCATCCCCTATGCAGGTAAGTTTACTTCTGCTTGAAAGGAGGTGCTTGAACTCTCCCGCGAACCCAGCGGCTCTTTCCTTCCAAGAAGCTCTCTAAGCTACTTCCAGCATCCTTTCTGAACTCCATGTGTGGTGCGGGGCTTCCTAACCTCTCATTATGCTTTCTTTTGGCATTCCTTTCTGTTTGAAAAAACATGTGAAATGATAATTAGCATCCCTCAACGATGCCCCCACCCCCATGGAGCCCCACCTCATTTAGCCAAGCTGTCCGGAATTATGGGATAGGAATGAAGTGCTAACCCTGGCTGGAACTTTGCTGGTTTGGCAAAGTTTAAAAAAAAATGAAGACAGACTTTGGAGAGTGACAGTCCATCTAACCGGGGAACCACGATTTCACGAAAGGAAAATTTCCTATAAGCGTCCATCCAGTCAACCTCCAGCTCCAAATTATGACATTGCGCAGGTCTCCACTTGGAGGAGGCAGATTAAGCTCTGAGTACATGCATGTTATAAAAATGAAACAGAAAGCTTTTTCTTCCAAGCTCCTCTTCTCTCGGGTATGGATGATTGCCCTGGATGCTGCAGTGCGGGGAGGAACCACATCTGTGACTTGTATGGATGCAGCAGAATTGTCCCTCTGTCTTTGCTTGGTTTGTAGGTTGGGGAGGAGACCCTTGGTCTCGTTCAGATTGCCTGAGTATTTGGGGGTCTCAAATGCTGGTGGAGGAGGTTTTCTCTTAGTAGCTAGAGTGGACGAAACATCTGCATCTATTGTGTCATTACTGCAGTGGCTGGACTGAGGTGCCAGCAGGAGAAGCTGGTGAACTTTAGGGTAGGCGCAGGAAAATAAAGATTGTAGTAAGGGCCTAGACAGCAGCTAAGTGACCTTTTAAAAACAAGAGAACAAGGAATTGTTCTCATAATTTAAGATAAGTTAACTATGACATTTATCGCACCTCTGATCTAGTATCTCATGTAATACAAGAAGTAGCTAGTGCTAATAAAAATATTGAACCCACCTGTGTTTTTCTGCCTTGGGAAGGGACTTCTTTTTAAAAAAAAAAGACACGTTGGAAAGTGTCCTTTGAAAGGATGTAGGCAAATATTCCTGAAGAAGTAGTAAAGAACTTAGAGATGTGTCATACTAAGGTGGACCTCTAAGACATTGTTAGGTTAGGGGGTGTTAGAATTAACTTTGATCTTGGTCCAGTTTGTTGGTTTCAAAGGCTGAAATGTTGTTGCCCTGAAGTGTGGTTACCTGAACTCAGCTAAGCTAATGCAAGACCTCAGTTTGGAAAACTCAAACAGTAGATCGACCAAAGACAATGTCTATTTATTTTTTTGGCGTGCATTACACGCTTTTTGGCAGGAAATAGACATTTGTAATTATATTTCACTTTGGCTAATGTTGAGATGACTTTGTTTCCTGAGTATACAGAGAGCAGTCAGAGAATGCTGGCAGGCCAGGAGGGGGCTGTTGGGAATTCCAGATATATGCTATGAATAATTCCTGAAGTGGGCAATACTAACATTGTCATCAAAAGAGGGCCATCTTTGTTGTGTTTGCAGCTTTGTGTTTCCACAGTCTCCTTGCTTGAAATGACTTCCAAAATGGAAACAGGTAGCTTTTTTTTCGAACATGTGATGAGAGTTTTGCTCTATGACTTTCCATGTGACGTTGAATATTTACTGTATCGTTGTTTCTTGAGTGGCTATTCATCCGACAACAAGTGGCTCCTCTAACATGCTGAGAGGCAGTCATGAACAGAAGATGTCATGGAGATGCTTTTTAAAGAGGTTTCTTGAGAAATATTTGATGTGGATGATGCCAACAGTTTTGATAGGAGCTTATCTACTATATAGCATTACCGTCTAGTCCTTCACACTGAATACTGTAAGCATATGTTGAATACTCCATTTAAGAAATTAAACATTAAATGCGCACCTGTTGTTCAAGGGTCCTAGGGAAGGCAAATGTGATCACATGGGAGAGGAACTATGTTTGTTGAGCTATAGTGCTAAGAAATGAAAGTAAAACTCCCTTAGTCTTAACACCTGCATTCTTCAATCTATTTGACATGTAAAAAGCGGGGTTTGAACATCTTAAAAGTTATCTTTGTTAACTACGGGACTGACCTAAAATTTCTGAATTCTAAGTGAATGGAAAATGTAATTTTTCTCTTATACTAAAGCCCAACACTGCAATCAGTTCAAGCATACTTATGAAAAATCATTTGGCTAAGTGATAAAAAAGGAACCAACATTAGCAAAAAGGAAAACAAAACATTTTTTTGCATTAGAAAATGTCGTTACAGTATAGTGGAGAGTTCCTTACAAGTCTTCAAGCTTGGTTAAAGATGCTTGTCGTACCTAAGTCAAATATGAGAAGATGAGCTATAGCATGGTGGGTACCCTGGTAGGATGGTTTCAGGAGTTGCCTGAATCCCAGAGGTAAGAAAGTGTAAGAGATGCTTCAGAAAGACCTATAGACAGCAAGGGAAGATCACTTCTAAGGGCTGGTATACTGGGTCCCTAGTGGGACAATAGCCTGTGGGGAAGGTGGGATAGAATGACAGCCTTGTGTATCATGGGAAACCAAGGGGTCTCAGTAGTGAACATCGGAGGGAGCAAGTGAAAATTTTGCACGCACAGGACACAAATAGCTGCACTTCAATGTGGTTACTTTCCTTGCTGTGTAGAAGAGAGTTGGAGGCAGAGGGGGGACACAGGCGAAGGAGATCAGGACACCCCATCTACAACGAGGCATCCCAGAAAGGAAGTAGGAAGAAGGGGAGACACCCAAGCTCACCTTGAGCACTTTATCCAGCAAGTCTTCAGGAGAGAGGTTATCACGTTTCTTCTCCGCCACGGGTACTCAGTTTAAGCTCTTGATTCTCACTGTCTTCATTTACCATGAGATTAGCTCCTCCAAAAAGGGGGAGTACATTGCTGCCAAAGAGTGAGGTCTGAGTCCTAGGCAGTAACAGTGGAAAGTGTGACTTCTTTTTGTGGTCCCTGTCTTTAGGAGTTAAAATTCTCTAGGCACAGCCATTGCCTCCATCAATTCTTTGTAAACTTTCATCTTAACATCTTGCCAGTTCAAACTGTTAATCACTAATCATGTGGGTAGTTTTCTTCAGTTACGGGGAGCCAGGCTCCTGCTCTTTCCACACCCTGCAAATCCTTCCTTGGCCTGGCTTGCCTTTGAAGTCCACGGTTCTTCCACACAGAAGGAAATATATGAGGTACTGAGAGAAATGAGCGTTGGGCCCAGGGGCCGTGGGAGAAATGCGTCTTTCTGTGTCTGCCTTCATATGCTTGACGCTATTTTCTGTGTGTAGATTTCTACCAGGATCCTGGTGATCTCGGTTCTAAAACAGGGACTTCAGGTTGTGCAGGAAATGTACCTTCCAGAATATTTCCCTAAGCTGGGGAAAGAGAAAGGAGCAGAATTGAAAACACAGGCAAGCGGACAAATTTGCAGGGCTCTCTTACCCTTTGATTTCACTTCAGTGTTTTCTTTATGAACTTTAACAGACACGATCAAAAAATAGTAGGCAAAAAACCTGTTCCAAATGTATTTTGAGTCCCCCACCCCACCTCCCCAGGTTAAGCTTGGCTTTTTAATTGTTTTCAGTAAAACAAGCATCAGTTGTTACATGTGGAAGAGGCAGTGAAATCTATTTTCAGCAAAGGAATTCCATTTTCAGATGCTGATTTTGAGTGACTTCTGTTTTGCTTTTTTTTCTCTTATTGAAGAAGTAATTAATTTTATAGATGCAAGAAGTAAATGATGTATATGTACTTTGAACTTCATATTCTGGAATAATTAGCGAGTGGTCTAGAGACTGAGTTCTGAGGGGAAGTTCATATATTCCGGTATCAAGGGACTCCTGGTATCTGGTTCTGATTGGTTCTTATTAGCACTGAAGCTCTGGGACTGCTATATTACACAGTAAAGCGAGATTATTGATTTACTTATTTTTTAGGATGCTTTTTGATCTGTAGTCAGGCAACCTCTACTAGCAAGCAAGAGTAGCTGATTTTATGAGGGGAATTCATGCATTGACACATTTCAGTAGGACAACTGAGGATCTGTGAAGTTAAACAGCGCCTCCTTTCCACAGATCAGTGTTCACTCTTTTATAGCATTGGCCAGCAGCTCTGTTCGGATTGATAATTACTAAAATAAATGCCTTAGGAACTTAATGCTTATCAAAGCTATTTTTGAAATTACTTTTGTGTTTTTAATATCCTTAGACACATACAAAAGCACATTGTACACAAGACCAATGCTATATTCTTAGTTGGCAAAATTCACATATACACATATATATTATATACCTATATATAGGTATAGTATATGTATGTGTGTATATATATGGTTAATTTTGACACAAGCTATTTTTAAAACAAATATTGCTCAATGTAAGCTCCTACCACTTACAGGAAATGCTTAAATTTATAAGGAATTAAATTATGTTTATGGTATGAAATATTTAGGAGCACCAAAGAAGTAGTGAAATAAGGCCACAGAAGGAGAAACTCATGATGGAAAAATTATCTCTCATTAACAAGATTCAATGATAGGAATGTCAATCTGCCAGTATCATGACTTTCTTTCTTGTAAGAATAACAGTTGTGTGAGAAATTAAATGATAAAATTTCAAAAATAATACCAGAACTCTAAAAATTCCATTTCATTGCAATTCCTAATTGTATTCATAATATTTACTTAATGAATATAGCTCAAACAGCTCTATTGATTCATTTAGCCTTTTTATTTATAGATTGAACAATCAGTATCTTAAAATTTCATGTAATTACACAAAGTCAATTGGCAAGTCAGTAAAAAACTCCAGCTTCAGCTGCCTGTCGATGTTATGCGAGGAATTTTGACCCCAATTTCATGAAATAACACACTGATAGATTATTTGATTGACTTTATGTATCAAGGTTTTGTTTAAACAAAATCTCTGACATCATAGTAGTTATATCTTATAGCCCAAGGGACAGCATTCCTGCAGGGGCTAGTACCAGTCTGTTGGAGTCTGTGTTCCGGAGTTTGGCAAAGAACTCTGACCTGGAGAAGTGCATGTTTTCTCTCATTTATTTTTGACCTCGGGTTAGGATAGACATTAATGAGCAGCATCTGCATCGTTAGCAAACCAACCGGTACCAGTTGTTGCTGGCAAATGGGATGATGCCATTCTTGGCGCTGCACTCCGGGAGCCATCTCCCCAACTTTCCTGAACAGAGAGCTTCACCCTCCTTTCCTGACATACTTCACAACATTTGAAGAGAAGGAATTCATTTCCTGTGGTAGCATCCAAGCTTCTCTTCAACTGATAGCTCTGAACCAAATCTTCAGGAAATGTTTACAAATCCCATGTCCACATACATTCTTAGCAATTCTTAGATAAAAGATGGCCGTGTGAAGGGTTCTGGGTGCTAGCTTTGAAGCTGGGCCTCCACTTTTCCAGTCTGAAGTCTTCGAAGCGCTCAATTCATTTCTCCCTATGTCTTTACTTACTTCCAGCTAAAAACAGATGAATTAAACTGCCGTTGCTTTAAGGGCTTTTAAATAAGCAGATGTGCAGATGTGCATGGTCCCATACTTGTTTTGCAATAGCTGTGGTCTAGTAGATGATTGGTGCAAATTAGTTTGAACAGTATTATAATGGGGTACTTTTGGGAAATTAAGAATGAAGGAATAAGCCCAGTGGTGGTGGCACATGCCTTTAATCCCAGAACTGTGGAGGCAGAGGCAGGTGGATCTCTATGAGTTCAAGGCCAGCCTGGACAGCAGAGCGAGTTCCAGGACAGGCATCAAAGCTACACAGAGAAACCCTGTCTTGAAAAACAAACAAACAAAAAGAATGAAGGAATAAGTTCTTATTACTTTCAAATTATACATAAATTTAATATCTTTATGAATTGTTGGTTCTGTTTTTCAGGTTTATAGTAAGTTTCATGCTATCTAGAGGTCTTGCCCCTTCATGAAGAAAATTGGTATTGCTGCATTAAAGGATGAAACTTTACAGACATTTGATTTACAGTGTTTGGATTGATCTCAATACAAATCATTTCATGAAATTGAGAAATAGTGTCCCAAACACGGAATACATTCTTTTTGCACAAAACTAAGAAGAGAGAGGCTAAAATATGTATAGTATAGTATGAAGCACGTGAAGAACAAGTTGGAAGAATTTGTCCAGTGCAAAGTTTTTAGTGAGAATTTTCTCACTTGCCTTTGGATAGATTTAACTAGTTAGCAGTGTAGCTTCTATAAGGAACCACTGAGAGGAGAATTAATTACAAAGCATCCATGTGCCTCTGGCACCCATGTTTGATTCTGTGTTGTCTGGAGAACATCATCTCTTTAGGGTGAGCTTTGTCCTAATTTTGAAATAATTATTCTTTAAGGTTGTTTATTCTTTGGGGTGAACTTTGTCCTAATTTTTCAATGCAACCTTTATTTGCAAGGATGTAGATTACTGGATTTACATAGCAACTATCTGTTTTTACATACTTAGAAAGTTCTTCTCTCTTTCTCTTACACATCCTCACCCAACTCTGTCCGACCCCTAGAGGTATGCTATGTTGTTCTACAAAATCATTATTCTGAAGATGTTCCTTAAGACATTTCCCCCTCTATAATTATTAAAAACCTTTCTTTCATGTTGAACTATTTAACTTTTGTATTAATAGAAGGACAGAAGAAAAGAAGAAATACACTTCACGAATTCAAGAAGTCAGCGAAGACTACTCTCACCAAGGAAGATCCATTATTGAAGATTAAAACCAAAAAAATGAACTCAGCAGATGAGTGCGCCAACAGATGTATTAGGAATAAGGGCCTTCCGTTCACTTGCAAGTAAGTCTCTTCATTTTCTTTATTGAGTAATTTTCAAATAAAGTAACTATATAATGATCGTATTTTCTCTTCCTTTTTGCTAGTCAATGCAATGGGTCCTTTAGAGTAAGTTTGAGTATAGCTTTAACTCATTATAATAGCAGACAGAGCTCTCAGCTGATGGAAACTGAATGAGCATGCGTGGCTCTGAAAACTAAGTTTTAAAGTAAACAGTTGAATTGGCTATGGATTTTGAACAATTAACATGCAGCTATCATTTAATTGGATTGAATTTTATCTTTTTTATTTTATTGTGTGTCTTGTTTTCTTCTGTAGCAGAACATTGCAAGGATTTTCTGGGTAGGAACTGGGCAACAGCCAAAATTTCCTGCAACTTCTATCATCTCTGTAGGGATTTCAATAAAAAGTGTTGATAGACTCACATAAACCTAGAGCGACTGGTGTCAACAGCACAGACCGCTTCAGAGAAGCTGGGGAGGTGATGATAAAGCTGTGGTGGAGAGGGGTGGAGCCATTCCGGGGCTTGAGTGGCTTCAAGTAGAGAGGGTCTTATCTTTAGACAGCCCCCTTCTCACTAAGAATTCCCATTGCCTTGCCTCAAAGGCGAAAGCTTACAACCTTGAAATAACAAGGTGAAAATTTCATCTGAAATGGCAGTAAGAACATCGATTTCCTGAGCAAGCTGTAGTGGTATACTCTTATAATCCCCAATGAGGAAGTTGGTCATTTCAAGTTCAATACTAGCCCAGGTTACAAAGACGCACACACACACAGACACACACACACACACACACACACACACACGATACTTAAAAATGTGTTTTGTTGGTTTATTTTTTAGTGTCCCTTGAAAAAACAACACTGGGTGCTGGAGAGATGGTTTGGTGGTTAAGGGCACTTACTGCTTTGGGAGAGGACCTGGTTGGTTCCCAGAACCCATATCAGGGACTTCCCTACCCCCCACCCCCACCCGACACCTATACCAGTTCCAGGATATCTGATGTCCTGTACTGGCCTCCAGAGACATCTGCACACATGTGGTACACATTAATTCCCCTGAGCACACCCATATAATCTGATAATAAATAAATCATTAACAAAAGATTATGTGGCTGGGATGTAGCTCAGTGTTGGTGTGCCTGCTCAGAATGCGCAGGACCCTGAATTTTATGGATGGTATTAAATATGATATTTTGGAAGACATTCTATGAATGTTCAATTCTTGCATATTCTGTTTTTTGACAGTGGCCTTTTATGAGAATACAGAATTCAGTGGTTTCATGTGAGCGTTTTCCACTTAGTGTTCGCTGTCTCAGAGAAATGAGGATTATGGGCCCGAAGGGCAGGACATGGTCACAGAAGGTCTTCAGCAGACTTGGGCAGAGCAAAGACTATCTCTTTTCTGTTTTCGAAGCCAACTGCCACTCCCAGGAAGACATTTCCTGGCAACCACAGTGGGAACTGGATTTATAAACTTGTCCCTAGGATAACTGGGTTTCAGGCCGACTTTTGCGTAAAAGCCTCAAGATTGGGGAAAATGAAGCAGGAAAGATTACTCTCAATCAGCATCCAAGCTGCATGAATCTTTGGAGATGTTCTATTGGCAACTGGGCTGGTGTTGGGTCTTCTCTCCTCAGAGTTTCAATGTAGGGGAAAAGCAATAGAAGAAGCACATTTTATTGTGATTATTAAATTCAGAGCTTGAAAATAAGGATGAGGTAAATTTATAGAAAAATTCAATGCCTGGAATGTGATGGTCCCATATTCTTCACATAAAGGAATACCATAAAGAGCCTATGCTGTTATAATTGGAGGAAGAAAAGGTTCTATACACTGGAAATCAAAACTACTTTTCTGAATGAAATTACCTTAAAAAAATCTAAAGTATTTTGCGATATTTATCAACTTGTTTTAGTTAATACTTTAAGTAAGCAATGTGAAAAGCAGTATAATATAAGCTGCAGGAATAATGGGGACACATGTGGACATCTTCCATAAGAGTATGAATTAAAAACATATTGTCTAATGTTAATAGTTTTGAAATAAAATATATATGATAAACTTATTTCGGGAGTATTGACTTAGAAACATAGCACCTTATAGTGAGACGTCCATTCTATTTAGTAAATTTCACATTTTATGGCTCACCAAACAAGGATATTATATGACAGTTTCCAAACATTTCACTCAGATTCTTCTTTTTTAAGACACTATTTAGGGGTGGTGATTTGCCTAATAAAGTTTTTCCTCAAAAATTTCTTGTATGTTTAGAATATATCTCAGTCATGTCCAGTCCCCAGTGCTTCCAACTCTTCTCAGGCCCCCCAATACATCTTGCTCTAAAATTTATGTCCTTTAAAAAAAATACTTCCCACTGAAAGGCACTTAAGGAAATGCTCAACATCCTTAGTCATCAGAGAAATACAAATCAAAACA
>LOJH01031373.1:8332-18567 GCA_001685095.1 Ellobius talpinus
TGGATGGATGGATGGATGGATGGATGGATGGATACTTGAAATAGTGGCTCAAGCCTGTAGCATCTTCACAGAACCCCTCAGGATGATAGGCACTTACCCACCTCTGTGACTAAAAGTTGCTTTTCTGTTGTTTGGGGTTTGTGTCTGGTAATGGCAACTTTTGTTTCTTCAGAGGCTCGTTAATGAAATCTTAATACTGGTAATTATTTACAAACTGACAAATTTCCCCGGCCTTTCCCCTACTTGGATATTTTTATAGTTAGTTAATGAGTTTGGTGTGAGATAGCTTTTCTCATGAAAGAAAATACATACATTTGGAATCTGGAATGTCTTCTATGAACATCCTGGGAAGGGCCACTGATGCAATGAACTGGTAGGTTGTTTTAGATGTCCTTTCAAATGGAGTATGAGATGTGGCCCGACTGGTAACAAGCAGCGCATCATTGAAGAGGAAGAGGCTGAGGTCTCGGGTCTGTTCATAGAGCCTGTTAGAGTAGAGAGCTCACAGGTATGCACCTTGCTCAACAATTAACCATCTTTAAATTGATATTCCTATGATTAAGACCTTATTCCACTACAGACCTTTTGTGTAATTCATGAAATCCTTGGTAAAGTGATTGCATCTCTTGGTAAAGTCTATGCATCTCTAGACATAATGTAGACCATCAAGGTACCTGATAAAGTTACTTGATCTCATCCATTAGTCAAGTATTTCATAATGTGCAAAACATGAACAGTGAGGGCTGGAAAGACGGCTCGAGTTAAGAGCACTTGTTGCTGTTGGCCGGGAACCAGTAAGAGGCTTCCTTACTACAGCAGAGGACTGGGGTTCACAGCCATTGTAACTCCAATTCTAGAGCACTCAATGCCACCTTCTGACCTCCCCAGGCACCGAGCACACATGGTGCACATAATGCAGGCACACATAAAAGAGTAAATGAACATCGAATATTCCCTCCTTCCTTTATTAGGTGAATTCTATCATGACTATTTTTATAACTTTTGTCAGCTATGGTGTTCTGTGCTGGATGTATTTGGGTGACCTGAGAACCATATGAGTTTGCTTTGTTTCAGCTAACAGTGACATTCAGGCGAGAACTATGGGAGAGTGCTGTGACTGGAGGCATCTTAAGTAGAAACCTGGGGAGAACCATTTAACTGTTAGAAATGAATTGCTTATTCCATTTGGAGAGAAACTGAAAGGGAGGCAGCTCAATAGCGTTACCCATATGGAAAGTAAAATATAAATTGTTTTGTTTTCATTGGCATTGCTAAAAATGGTTAGCCATAGGCAAAGAGCAAAATTTGGTGTGCTTCGGACCTCATCTGTGACCCACTGATTTTTGCTTTGAAGCCAGATTGCTGGATGGTTCTCTTCATATAATCAAATTCTTTACATGAGCTGTTATATCTGTCAGGGTTTGCAGTGAAAAGTGATCTGTCAAATGGATTATTTTTTGTAGAAGAGCTTTTGTGTACAAAACTTAGTGTAGTTCATAATAATTCACTTCGTAATGACTGATGTTATATATGTGCTGACCTGAGTTAATATGACTAGGATTTTGTCATATTAGACTTTTTGCCTCCAGGGGCTTATGCATTTCTGGCAAGCCCCTGGCGACTAGTTCCACAGTTCCAGCCTGGCTTTGAGAAATAAGACATCTAAGTCATTTCAGTTACAAGTTTGCCTAAGAGCTGGACCAAAGGCTGCCATCAGAGTTAGGAAATCCAGGTGGAGAACACTGAGTTCATTTTAGATGCTTGGGTATACGGTAAATAGAGACACAGTGGCCATCACCACCAGAGTCAGCTCTTGCATCTAAACATTTCCTTCTTCCTTTGGTTATGGTTTATGCTGCTGTGAATGGGTTGCTTCATATTTACTTATATTTTGAGGGGAAAAACAGTTTTAGATCAAGTTGATGAGTTTCTCTCAGAATGATGGGGCAGCAGTAGGAAGAAAGGGGAGAGAAAGCCAGAAATGGTGAATGATCAACCACATGCAGGAAAAGGGCGCTTTCACTAGGTAAAGAATTCTACCATGTTTCCCAAGGGATGGGGAAAGGTTTTGCCATATAACTGATAAGAAAAATTATTTTTCTATATTTAAGTTTAGAAAAAAAAGTCCAAAATTTTTACATTTTAAAATGTTTAAAAATAGCTTTATAATTGGAAGTAAGCCTACAGAGTGCTATAAAGAAATAAATGCCATCGATGTTGGTGCTTGCTTCAGAAGTAAATCTTTGGCTTTTCCCTTTCGAATGGTCAGGGTTGAGTGGCAGCAGCCACGAGAGTTCTTGTGTAACTGAACTGGTGAGGCCCTGGCAAAGGAGGAAGCTGCACGCTAATTCAGTGTGGCCACTCAAGGACAGTGTAGGAAAAGACAAATCGCAAGGAACATTTTCTACACATGTGTCTGTTTGGCACCTGCACACACTTGGCAGACGCTGTTTCCTAAATTTAACCCCTGGTACTCTCTAACAAGTCCCTTGACAGAGTCACCACAGGCTCTATCAGGACTTCTAAATGAGCAAATCAGGTAATTTCACCTCTAATACTGACGTGATGGAGCAGCCAGTATTTCAGACTGTGTCTGCACTCCACTCAGAAGCCCACCAGGTTCTCACACTGAGCTGAAAAGACTCCTTGAGTCTCCTGGGGCACAAGGGTGGCAGACCTGGCCATTCTGAAATGTGACCTCAAGGCTCTTAACAAGGTCCTTAACAAAATCCTGTCCTCAGGGGTTCTTTTAGCTGCCTGGGGAAGGGGGAATTCTTACTCAGCACTCCAAGCCCACAGCTTCCCTATCACTTAGGGGAGCCCACCTGTAATCCCAGTCCTTGGGAGAGCTAAGGCAGAAGGATATCCACAAATTGGAGGTCAGCCCAGGCCACACAGAGGGCTACAGAATGTGTGCCTCCTCTCGCATCTTTCTACCACATCAATAGGACAACTATCTAATTACAATAGACAAAAATACAAAACTCAGACTCTGTTGAAGGGGTCTTGGGGCTGGAAAGACGGTTCAGCAGTTAAGAGCACTTACTATTACTATTAAAAGGATCTGAATTTGTTTCCCAGCACCTACATGTAGCCTCCATAACTCCCAGTCCTAGAGGATCTGACACCCTCCTCTGGCTTCCACGGACACCAAGCACACAGTGGTACACATGCACACACACAGGCAAAACAGTCAGAATATTTTTAGGAGTCCTTAAGGCTGGACCTGGTGACAAAACATGGACATGAGGGACATGGCAGCCTTTCACTATGACAGAGTAAGCACGACCTAAGTAGGGGGCATAAACCTCACACCAAAAATGCCTATCTGTTTTCCTTGGGGGAGGAGCTGGTTTTGGTTTTGTTTTGTTTTTCTAACTTTCTGTAAGTTTTGAGCCATGCTGAAAAGCAAAAGGCAGAGTGAAGAGGGCAGTCATCAGAACCAGACTGGGATATGGCAGAGATTGTGAAACCTTCAAATTGGGAATTTAACCATGGTTAATATGCTAAGAAATCTAATAGGAAAAAAATAGAAGAAAACCAGGTAATAGCGTACTTGAAACTGTTACAAAGGAAATGGTAAAGGTAACATCAGTTGTAACGAAGAATCCCATTGGTGGGCTTCTGAGGAGACTGCAGCTGAGTTAGGTGCCGGAAGGTGTGTGAGGAGAAATGTCAGTCATACTGAGAAACAGGAACAGACTGAGGTGGAGAGAAAGGAGACTATCTACACGTAGGGACAATTGACAAAACAAAACATGCATGTAAATAAGAGAGAAAAGAAAAGAACAGGAGAAATACTCAAAGTAAATTTGCTTAGAGGATGGAGAGAGGTCCCAGTGCATGTCTGCTGTTCTTCCGGAGGACCCACATCATGCTTCTTTGCTGCCTGTGAGTCCAGCTACAGCGGATCCAACAACCTCTCCAGCCTCTGTTCACCCAAACTCAAACTCAGGCTTATACCCTCACACGGATACACACAAACCCCAGTTCCAGAAAGCTGCAGAAACAGAATATAGCTCTACACATAGGCATAAGGCCCACTCTATTAGAAACTTGAAGACAGTGGCTGGAAAGATGGCTCAGTGCTTAAAAGCACTGACTGTTCTCCCAGGGGACCCAGGTTCAATTCCCAGCACCCACATGGCAGCTCACAACTGTCTATAACTCCAGTTTCAGGGGACCCGACACCCATTGGCAAAACACCAATGTACATAAAGTAGAAATAAATTTAAAAAAGAACTCAAAGACAAACTTGACAACAAAGAACAAAAATCTAGAGGACCAAGGATAAGAACTGCATTTGGCTTCTCTTTGAAACTGACCAAACCAAAAGAGAACGGTGTGGAAATACTGAGAGAAAGAAAACCTCAGCAACCTAAAGTTCCATAGCCAGCAATTTTTTTCTTCAAACATAACAAACAATTTCTCAAACCAAAAATAGGGGAACACACTGCCAGTAGTTTACATGAAAAAAAATGAAGACCGTTCAAGAAACAGTCTATGTAGATGGAGTAACCCAGCCTGGATCAGCTACCATGCCTCCACCATGCCAGCTTCTTTAGACTCGCGGGGTCAGAAGCCAGCTGCTTCCTACTACTGAAGCCCTTACCCATCGCTACCAACCAACAATGCAGCAAAAAACAAGAATGCCAAGTCGGTGAGGCAAAAGACACCTGTGGTGATTTGATTTTTCTCTTTTTGCTTACATTGTCTTGTTTGGGGGAGGGGTGTGCCACAGAACATGTAAGGAGGTCAGAGGAAAACTTGCTGAGGTCAGTTCTCTCGTTGCATGTCAGTTCTGGGGCTCAAATTCATGGCCTTTGATTTTTATTCAGGATCTCTCAGGTGGCGATGGAGGTAAAAAAGAGTGACCCATCTGCCCCACTGCCCTGGCACATCTAGATGTTTGCTGAATAAAAGAGCCTCCTTTCCATTTCGTTGCTATGTGTTGAATGATTTGTCTTTGCCCTCGATACTGAAAACATTAACTATTTTCTAAAGCAGCAATCAGGAAACTATAGTCTATCACCTGTTTTGTAAATAAAGTTTTATTGGCATAAAGACACAGCTGTTTATGAATAGCATACTGTTGTGTTGTCTAGCTGCCTCTGTGCTACAGCAGAAAGGGTCACAGCCATAGACCTCATTTGGCCAGCAAATTCTAAATATTTACTCTTTGGACTTCATGGAAAAACTTGTCCATTCTTGTTCTAAAAGAGCAACAGGAAGACTAATTTATGGACTTTGGCATCTTTCCAATTGTTCCTATGCACTCTGAGCATTATGCAAATATAATAAAGTCATTCTCGGTATTAACTTTAACAGCTAGCTGAAGATAATAAATGATTCTCTCACTTTTCAGCAGGATATTGGTGTGAGCTCCCATAATACTTGGATCTGACCTCATTAGGAAAATGACCGACCTTAAGAAGGTCGACCGTGAAGTCATAGTCTTGGCAGACACTGTTCTCATTCTACCAAGGAGCCAGCTGAAATGCGAAGATGATAAAGTGTCTATACCACCGACAGGCACATGTGTGTGGCTTTGATTCAGTGCAAAGATTCTCTTGACTGCACACAAGGTCAAGCCTGTACTGAATGCCAGGGGTGAGCAATGAGTGAGACAGTCACTGTTTTGCCAGCATTCATAGCCTTGGCTAACAGCTGCTCACCTTAAAGGGAAATCCACTTTCTCATCATAGCAGTGAAGTTGAACTACATCTTGGATCCTAATCAGGTATCTGTTTGCTTCTGACAGAGTCTATAAAATAAAGAGCAGGATGTACAATTATTCAAAATCCCACTGGTGCAGAACTGTTCTACACCCCAGCGTATCTTTTCATGTGGTGAGACACAGAATAATAGAATTGGGTTAATTTAAGGTGTAAGAGTTAGTTAATAGAAAGCCTGAGCTAATTGGCTAAGCAGTGTTATAATTAAAATAGTTTCTGTCGGGGACTGGAAAGGTTTCTCTTCCAGAGGTCCTGAGTTCAATTCCCAGTCATCACATTGTGGCTCACGACTATCTTTAATGAGACCTGGTGCCCTCTTCTGGTGTGCAGGCATACATGCAGGCAGAACACTGTGTACATGATAGATAAATAAATACTTTATATATGTGTGTATATATATGTGTATATATATGTATATAGTTTCTGTGTTATTATTCAGGTCTGGGTGACTAGGAAGTGAACAAGCATCCTTCATCTACACAGATGTTGACTAGAACTTAGTGTGGTTGTAAAAAAAAGTCTGTCTTTTCTTACTTTACAAACACAAGCAAGCTTCCTTTAGCAAACTAAAGTGACAATAAAATCAATATTTGAGTCTGTCAGTTTTTAAAAGCTATTGAGATATTAAAGATACACACACACACACACACACACACACACACACACACACACACATGTACTTTCCCTAATGTCAAAAAACAAAAGTTAGAGGGGAGGTAAAAGGAACTGTCAAGAAAAAAGAGGCAAATTAATTAATTAGTAAGATTAAGAAGTAGGCCCATACATTGCTCTTGCCATGGGGCACAGGCCTTCTCAGTGTGCACAGAGACCCAAAGATGAAGTTCTGTGAGTTCTAAGAATCATCCTTTTGCAGTCCAATCAACCACACTTCTTTCTTTACAAAGATATGAAGATAGAAATTAGAACAAAACTACTCTGTCCTGCTTCTCCAATTTGACCAAGTATCTCCAATTAGTTAATACTTTCATCCATCATTTATACCAAGCTCCTGCTAAACATTAGACAGCAGAAAACAAGACCAAGCTCACACACGGTGGGGATCCACGTCAGTGAATAGATGAATACAGGAACACAGGATAGGGCTGTCCATGGGGCTATGGAACACCAAGGAAAAAGCTTCCAGCCTGAGACCAAGAGAACTTAGATCATGAGGTCATGATTACAATGAGTTCATGACTGATCTCATTTAAAAGGGGTGTGTGTGTGCCCCCTCCCAAAGGACAACAGTTGTCCTGCTCTATTGTTCTGCCTTGTTGCCTTTAGACAAGGTCTCAGTAAACCTGGAGCTGAGCTGGCTGCCAGCAGGCCCCAGCAATTGTCTCCCCCCTCACAGCAGTGAAGTTAGAGGTGTCTGCCTGTGGCCTGCCTGGCTTTTTATGTGAGTCCTGGAGACTTGAAGTCCTCATGCCTTTAGAACAAGAGCTCTTGCCCGCTGAAGCATCTCCACAGCCCCTGGCCTAGTTTTTAAAAGGCTAATAGTACTTAGCCAGTGAGGTAGGAAAGAATGGCAATGTCAGAGAAGAAAGTATATCTTCAAAGAGCAATAGCAAGAAGCTACATTCTTAAAGAATGGAGCCTAGGTATGTATGGTAGGCACTTGGGTGATAGGGGAGTCAGAAGATAAAGGTGATTACACAAGTTTACAGAGGGATAGGTAGCTAGCTAACAGAGAGGTTCCAGTGTGGGGGTGTTCAGTGTACCAAATCTCACACCAAGGATTTTTATCAGTCAGGCAGAGATCATGTAGAACACATGACCATGCTCAGCTCACAGGGAGTCATGTACTACCAAACAAGGAGCTACAACCTTGCAGACCCCAACCATGGGATAGGGCACAACTCACATACACATGTGCACATAATGCACATAAAAGGGACGTTACATGGAAGCCTGCAGTGCTTGGCAGTAACAGCATGCCACCAAATTCAGCTGCCTCAGGATCTGTCTGTCTCTTTTCGCCAGTGACAAGATTATACTCTTGAGTGTGAGATGCAGCAAAAACATCAGCATACATACGGGGCAGTCTACGATGATGGTCTGTATGTCAGCCAGCTCTTCTCTCATTTTGATGTTTTCCTTTATCTAGAATACAAGGTTATATTAGGCAAACAAAGGACACGACATTTTTATTACTATTTTGTGAAACCTGGCAAAGGGCTTGGTTCTTTAATAAAAATACCAATTTTCTGGACCCAGTGTTTTAATAAAAAAAGGCAAGTAAACAAGGCTCTTCAGAAAAAAAATCATTTTAGGGTGTGACATGCCAACACGGTATATAGGGAATAGTGAGTCCTAGGGTTACCGAGTCACTAAAGTGACTTGAGATCTTAAAAACAAACAACTTTGGAAGCCAAAGATTTTACATTTTGGCTTTTCTCTTCTTTTGGTTATCTACACAAATCCAAATTTTACATACTTTCCCACTAGAAAAGGTGGTGCTGGGGCTGTGACCTGGGTGATAGAGTGCTTGCCTAGTATTCACAGAACCCCGGGTTGGAGTCCAAGCCCTACGTTACCTAGGAGTATTGGGGGAATGCCTTCTATTCTAGCACTCCAGAAATGAGGGAGACAGCAGGATCGGAAGTTCAGGGTGCTCCTTGGCTACATATCAAGTCCAAGCTAATCTGGAACACAAAAGACCCTGTCTGAAACCGAGTGTGCAGGGGCACTGTGGCCGTACAGTTTTCCAAAAATGCTGTCTCACATTGTTCGGATTGGAATAGATGTCTTTCATGTCCAAAGGTGTGAAACAGGACTATGGGTTCATCTTTAAAGGGATGAAAGGTTGATGTAAAGACACCCACAGAAAAGAGGGCCTCTCAGGGTCCTTAAATGAGACTACCACAAACGCACTGAAACATTTGTACCCACACATGCGTATCAGCAACCCACCTGATCTATGTAGTCTTTATAGTTTTTGATTTGATCAATTGCAGTGGTCAGATCCCCACGGTCTATATGTCCTGCAGGAGTATGGAGTCTCAGAGCATAGAGAAGGTGAATATATTCTTCAAATCTCCGGGATGGGTACAGGAGCAGCTCTGGCAGGCTGGACAGGACATAGGGTAGGGTGCCCTGGTTGCTACTTAGAGGTCACAGAGGGCATGCCCTTGAGTGCCCAGCTGTGTTCTCCCTGGAAACTCACCTAAGCATTTTAGTAGCAATGGTATTATCATGCCTCTTCAAGAAAGCTCTGAATGCTGGTGTCATTTCTCTGCACTAAAAGGTGAGAATTACATTGTCAGATCTTTGCTCTGTCAGATAGTTCTAAAGCCTTGTGTTCTACCAGCAAGTGGTGATCTACAGAATATCAAAGCAAGAAGGCAGCAGCTAAGTATCAATAGTACTATTTGTGTTCTAATACATTAACTCTAGTATTGTAATTATACCACACACTTACCCATAAATATTAATTTAATCAATAGAAATAGTAACAGATTTATAGTAAGGCAGGACTGGATTAGAACTAGAATAAATTGAGTAGGTGACCTTGTCAAGTTACCTGACTTTCTCATCTGTAAGTAGATAGAAGACCCAGCTCATAGTGAGGGGACAGAATCCCACCCATAAAGGGCCTGCCATGCAATAAATCTTATTTAATTTCTGAGTTTGGCTATCACTGATATTCACCTTTAATGCTGCTGTCAGTCATGTTTCCCAGATATTACAAAAGCATTCCCCTATACTTAATGTCCATTTCAAATGTACTCATTTGATCATCACTGGTACACCCATGAAATTCTGGCCTCCTATACATGTCTAAAAGGTGTCAATATAGCTAATGTGTGAATTCAAGATTCACTGATTTCAAGCCCCAAGAATATTTTAGGCATAAGGCCATTCATATCTTCAAACAACTAAAGGTTTTAAAAGACTTGATGGTGCTGAAACAATAGCTACCACGGCTAAAAGTAGTCAGCATCTGCATGCCCTCACTCTGCTCGTGAAGTACGTACCAGTATTGGCCATGGCTGTAAAAGTTTTGCCACCCGTTTGTTTCTGATGACACTCTTTGCTCTAATTCTTGTCCTCAAGGTCAAAGGTCATGGTCAAGGTATCCACTGAGTCAACCTTATGTGTCCCTGTCCCTGCCATTGCAATAGCAGAGTATTCTGAGCTCACAATCCTGCTCCAGCTTTATTGTTTAATGTCCTTGTCACTGAGCCACTAAGTGGCTGGGCTACATGAAAATTTGGCAGTGTATATGAGTATGCTCAGTGTATATGCTACAGCTCAGCTATTGGTTCCTGAGCACTGATGTGCATCCATTACTGTGTTGGCCTCTATGTTAAGGTCCCTGTCATCAAGAAGCTAGAAGTACATGGGAGTGGTGCGGGAGAATGATCTGTATTCTGTCAGTCATGTATTTTAATAAAACGCTGATTGGCCAGACAGGAACTATAGGCGGGTCAACCAGACAGAAAATAGATGAGAACAGGAGAATGCTGGAAAGGAGGAAGCCCATTCCTCACAGTCCAG
>LOJH01031375.1:0-14044 GCA_001685095.1 Ellobius talpinus
TGTGTGTGTGTGTGTGTGTGTGTGTGTGTGTGTGTGTGTGTATGGATGCATGTATATGTATTTATGTAATCGCACTTCTGTAGAGCCCAGAAGTTGATATAGGGTATCATGGTTTAACACCGTCCTCCTTGTTCATTTAACCTGGGACTTGACTGAAATATTGTAAACTCCAAGAATAACTACTGCCTTCTACCTGCATATAACTGGTTATTTTAGATGTCATGCGGCCATGCCAGGATTTTTATATGTGTCTTAGGAACTAAAGTAAAGATCTCATAAATGCAACACACCCTTTTAAACCACTGAACCTTTATTCCAGCCCCATAATCTGTTACATTATTTTTAATTTGTTCCTTAAGAGAAAGTAACTTTATGTGTTTTTGTAGTTTTCATATGCACTCCAACCCCTAAAGCATTATCCGCCATATGGCAGATGCTCAAATTTCTGGAAAATAGAAAATTGTCAACCAATATTGAATGAGATTACATAATATTATCAACATTAAATATATTATGAAGATAGTAGTATTGGAATACAAATTTTAAGCTTTTGTTCTAGAAAACTGAATAGAATGTGTAAACAGTAGAATTATACAGATGCACATACATCTTTAAATGACAAAATTTTAAAGCAAATCCAGTAAACAGAATGATTGTAATTATAGACTAATATAGGAAACAGACAGTTTCCATATGCCCCTATCTCCATGTTGTTCTGACTTTTTCTGATTGTCCAACACTTAGTCAAATTAAGCTGAAACTAAGTGTATAGTTACAGTGGTCTCTGATGTGTCATTTCTCCAGAGAAGATGGAACCTAAGGCCAAATCATTTCTTGATCCTCTGAATCAGATATCAAAAAATCCTTTGATAACAGGTATCTGAGGAGCTTCCTTCACAATTTCACATTGTCAATGAACCACTACGGCTTTACTCGTCCTTTTAATAGTAAGCTGATATAAAATTCTCTTCCATATCATAGGCCATATAATCACTTATATTTGACCACAGCCAACTGGAAGATCGTCTCATAGTTTTATATATTTAGTCCCATAGTGTTAAGGTTTGAAAAATAAAGGGTCTTCCAGATTCTCATGTGTTAGATGCCTAGTTACTAACTAGAGGTGGTGCACTGGAGAGTTTCTGATAACCCTAAGGTGTGATGCCTAACAGGCAGGCATATGTCACTGGAGACATACTTTCAGAGACTGTACCTGCCCCAGGTCTATTCTTTCTGTTTTGTGTCCACCGTGAAAGTAGTGGCTGCATGTGTACAACCTTAATATTTTGCCTCAGAGGAGTATAGAAGGAAATGGAGTCAAGTGTTATGAACTCTTTAAGTTTCCTTAAAGAAACTATTTCCTCACATTTAGCCATCCAGACAATATTTGTTTTCCATGTCTCTCTGGTTACTAGTCAAGCTGGAAAAGGCTATTCATTTTGTGTCCATACAGAATGTAAGAAGTGTTGCATTACCAAGGCTTCTACAAATATTTCAAATGAAATCAAACATTGTCAGACAAGAAATGTTTTACAGGGGTTCCTTTGTGGCAGTCCCTTATAAGTTGGTACATGAAACTGTTAGGCTGAACATAAAACTTCAGTGGAGAAACAAGGATGTTGTTGACACCAGGAACAAAGTACAGTTACCTAGACAATCAGAGGAATTGAACAGAGCTAGGCAGAGAGAGGTGATGTGAGTGAAAAATAAAATGGTCATAGGGACAATAAAAATCAGCATCTTGAGACCTCACATCAACACATAACATAACAGGAGATTTACTGTTTGTCTGGCTGATTCCAGTCCTGCTTTGATCTGATTCTAATTCATTATTAATCTATACTTCTTTTTGGAATGGTAAAATTTATTCTGTTTCAATATGTCTTAGAACAATATTTTGGAAATATGCAACTTGCTTTTGATTTTCCAGAGTCTCAGATTTAATGTTTGGCTTGCATTTCTAAAGAGGCATGGTACACAAATTTATACTCATGGTAAAACTTAAATTTTTTGGAGTGTTGGGGATAGATGGACTAAATGCAATATGATATTAAACTGCATTTGTAGAACAGGGGCATAATGTTGTTTATTAGATATTTAATGACCTCTGTATGTTCACATGTAGAAAACTTACTTTCTGCCTGGCAGCATGTTAGAGGAGGTCATAGAATCTTCAGGACTAACAACCCATCTGGAGAGAGTGGGTCACTTGAGTCATGCTGTGAAGTCAGTGCATATTCCTCAGCCTCCATATCTTCTCTACATCTTGTTGCATGTGCTAAGTAGTCTCTGTCCGTTACTCCGTTGCAGTGATCTTCTGTCTCCCTCCAGATGCAGAAGCGAAAGAACCAAGGACTGTAGGGCAAACTCTTGAGTTTGTTGAGATAAGTAAATCTTTCCTGATTTTAAATTGTTTTTGTCATGCATTCTGCCACAAAGACAGGAAAGTTAACTTACAAAGACAACTGCCTGCAAAGAGCTAAGTGAATGAGAGTCTGTTCTAACATATGCTGCTATCAAGCATACTCTGTGCCTATTTCTTACTTTAATCAGCCAACACACAACAGATAACCTGGTCCTTCTAATGCACCCTGGGTAGGTTCTTTATTTGCTTCTGTCTTACTCTGTTCTCTGTCTTGACAGAAGACTGCTAAACTTTTGTAGCTTTCTTAGAATAAAGTATCAGACATACATATACTACTTTAAATGGTTTTAATTAGTAAAGTTTTCCTTGATAGATAAATACTGTTCTTATCTGCCACACAAAATCCACCTATTTATTTGGAGAACAGATTAATTTTTAAATTGCTAAGATCACTGTTCTATACTATCTCTATCACACCATTTTGGTTTATGGTATATTTTAACTTAACTATTTTATTAATTAATTTTCTTTCCATTTCAACATAATGTTTCATTAAATTCAAACAACAGTAGAAATATCATTAAGATAGAAAGATGGTATTTTAACTTATAGTTTGAGAAGACAATTCATTATAGCATAGAATGCATTGCTTAAACTTCAGTGACTAACCAGGAAGAAAAGAAAAGCTTGGAACAAAATTAAAAACAAGTTATTGCCCTCTAACACTTCTCATGACCTAGTTTCTCAGTGTAGGCCACACATTCGGAAGTTCTACAGACTTCCAGAACTGCAGCATCAACTTTGGACTAAGTGTTCAAACACATGAGCATGAAGAGATACATTCCCTCCAAAAATAGCACCTTCATATAGTTTTTACCTGTCTTAAATTAAATACACTAGACAATTTTCAGGCAGTTTACCTTAAATTTGTTTAGGATTCTAAGTATTTTGGGCATCAAGAAGACTCAGTAAGTAAGGACTCTAGCCACCTAGACTAATTAGCTGAGTTTACTCCCAGAAGCAACATAGTGAAATGTGCGAACCACCTTCTGCTAGTTGTCCTCTTACCTCTAACACCCATGAGAGCATACATCTACAGCTCTAATAAAATACATAAAGCTACCTGATGTGCTGTTACTAATATAAAAATTTGTTCTCACTTTCCCATTTGTGTCTGCATTGTGGTAGAAACACATAATTCATTATATTCAATATTTTCTTAATTTATTCTGATCACAAATGTATAATCAAAATTTTAACACATATTTGCATAGCAGGAGGCACTGTAACAAAAAAATTATTATTTTAGAACTTTTAACATCCAAAGTTTGAAAAAAACAAACACTATTGACCATACCATCAGACATTAGTTACTCTAACCCACTGACTTCATCAGTATTTGTATTCTGCCAGCAAGGCAAAGTCACAAAGCAAATTGGTTTTTGTATCATGGAATCTGAGTGCTATTATACAAAACTGAAATTTGTAGAGAATTACTTTAACTTTCAAAGGTTCGTTTTTGTTCTAATATATGGCATTAGAGACCAGCAACAAAAAACTCTAACAACTAAAAAATTGTGTGAACTAATTCACATGGTGAATTTTCCTAGTGCCTAGAACTACATAAATACAGCCAGTCTTAACTGCTATTATAGGCCACAGGCTCTATTTTTGAGAATAAACTTTTCAGAAGGCTTAAAAGTGAAGATAAACATGTGTGAATATTCCCTGATGCTGAAGTATTTGAATGCAAATACAGATTATATGTCTCTTATGTTAAATTTGAAAGTGATATTGAAGTATAGGAAAAAATTAAGTACATTTCTCATGCAAAAGTTAAAAGTAGCTACGGGTTTCAAAACAAGTGTGTAAACATGGACTGCCTATTTGTTCTTCAGCCACTCAGACAAGAATAATCACACAGAAACTATATTAATTACACTATGACTTGGTCAGTGACTCAGGCATATTTCTAGCTAGCTCTTACATCTTAAATTAACTCATTTCTACTAATCTGTGTATCACCACAAAGCTGTGATTTACTGGTAAGTTTCCAGTGTCTGTCTCCTTCTGGTGTCTCATCAACTCCACCTACTCTCTCTATATATCTCTGTCTGGATTTCCTGCCTGGCTTTACTTTGCTAAGCCTTTGGCAGAAACAGCTTTATTCATCAACCAATAAAAGCAACACATATATAAAAGGACATCACACATCACAAGTGAAATTAAGCAAAAGGAAAATAATGGTTTTAAAATTAATGTCTTTTTGAGACTGATAAATAAAATAAAGTGAGTCTGAAGAGTCTGTGGCTATTTACAATAAATGATGAAATGATTTTCTCTTCTCCAGACTTACATGTATGAGAATATCTAAGTATTTTGCCTTTCTAAGGTATTGTTTGGTGTATCCTTAGACCTCTTTTATGTGTTTCATCCTGTCACCATGTGAGATAGACTATAATAATTTCCAATGGTGAAATGAATGCTCTAATTCTATGATATTCCTGCAGCTATCCAAGGAATAGAAGTGTAGAGATGTTCCTTACATATTTCAAAAATAGAAATGGTGTATTAGGAATATTCCTATGGGCGTGGCTTCCATGTTAAAGACTAAAGGACATAGAGCACATGCTGTCAAACTATGTATAAAAACATATTGTTTTTAAAAGTAAAGTTCTAAAAAAGCACAGATGAGCTTGTTGATTTACATATTTCCTATGGTAACCTTTATGTTACATGGTATATATTTATAACTTTATAAAATGCTATAACTTACAGTCTTGGGAATTTACCATCTAGATCTATTTTAAAAGAGATTTGAAATATTTGGTTTTAAAGGTCTATAAGTACATAAATGAGGGATGTAATCCATGATGATATTTGATGATATAGGACTTACACTGGGACACTGTGAATAAGAAATAGATATTAAATGAATCTATTGAATTTGTAAGTTCATAAATTCACATTAGGTTCTAAGGACATGAATCTATGAGTCAGAGGACTTATTACACAGACATGAAAACTATAGTTTGAATTCCCAGAAGCCATGTAAAAGTCAGTTATTGTGGCAACTAATCATTCCTATAGAGGTACACTTTGGGTAAGGGAGGCAAAGCTGAAGGATAATTAAGGATTTCTGTTCTCTGGTTTAGCTTTTGGGACAATGAGCGACACATGTCAAAGGAAAAGGCATAGAGTGACAGAACACTAGTTCTCTGTGTCATCCTCTGATCTCTGAATGTGTGCTCAAAGAGCTGTGAGAGAAGACATTGCTTCATAATCTCTAGGGGACAACTGGTCTATCATGAATCTCTTGCAGAGAAATGAAACTTCTATCACTCTTTTTAGTGTCAGCATTGTTTTGAAATCTGTGTTGCATAGGAAATTCATGCTATTGTGTGCTTAGTGTCTACTTTCTTTCAACAATATCAAGTGGGTAGACACTTTGAAAATACAGTGATAAGAAAATAGGAATGAAATTATGATTGTTATGGGCTTTATGGTAAAATTTATGAAGTGTTGTTATACTCTATAAAGCAAAATATTTGTTACATAGAAACATCCATGACATTTACCATTATCATCTGAATTTATAAATTTTTTTTCTTTTTTGTTTTTTTTCAAAATAGGGTTTCTCTGTTTAGGCTTAACTCTCTTAGTACTAACTCTGTAGACCACGCTGGTCTGGAACTTAGAGATCTGCCTACTGCCATCCTTGTGCTGGATTAAAGGCATGAACTACCACGGCCCACCTACATTTTAACTTTTTTTATTGGAAATATATTATTCGCTCATACAATAAATACCAGCCACAGTTTCTCCTCCCTCTACTCTTCTCACAACCTCCAACTTCACCACTTTCTTAGATCTACTCCCCTTCTGCTTCCCTTCAGGAAAAGAGTAGGCCTCCAAGAGACAACAACCAAACAAGACAAAACAAGATACAAGAGAAGGCAAAAACCCTCATATCGAGGGTGGACAAGGCAACACAATAGGAAGAAAAGAGTTCCAAGATCAGGCAAAAAAATCAGAGATGCACCTGATTCCACTGTTAACGTTCCCACACAAAACCAAGCTAACAGCCACAACATATACACAGAGAACCTGCGGCAGACCTATGCATGCCCCATGCTTGCCCCTTCACTCTGTGAGCCTGTGTGAGCCCAGCTTAATAGAGTCACACTGTGAGCCCATCTGAGTACTGCTTAATGGATTCATTAGGACATGTTCTCCTTGTGTCCTTCATCCCTTCAAATTCCTATAATATTTCCTCGCATTATTTTTTGCAGTGTCCCCAATCTCCTCTGGGAGGTACCTGTTGGAGACCACCAAATAAAACTCTTCTCATAATGTCTGGCTGAGGGCATTTGAACATACTTCCATCTACTTCTTGCCATTATACTTTGGAAGTAGGAATCGTTTTTTATTTTTATTTAAAAGGGAATTACAATTAGAAGTCTGCATGAATCTGAGAAGGGACTTTGAAATTTAGCCTTTTAAACTGTCATAGACTATGGGGACTTTTGAAGTTGAACTGAATGTATTTTTGCATTATGATATCGATACAAGATTTTGAGATCTAAGGAGTGAAATGTGGTTGCTTGAAAGAAAATGGCCCCCAAAGGGAGTGGCACTATTAGGAGGAGTGGCTTAGTTGAAGTAGATATGGCCTTGGAGGAAATGAATCACTGTGGGGATAGACTTCGAGGTATCCTATGCTCAAGCTATGCCTAACAGCACAATTTACTTCCTGTTGTTCAACCATGCTGATAACCATGATAGTACCATGTCCTGCCATAATTATAATGGACTAAACCTCTAAAACTGTAAGACATTCCAGTGAAATATTTTTCTTACAAGAGTTGCTGTGGTCATGGTCTTTCTCCACATAAATAGAAACCCAAGCTAAGACAGAATCCATTCATGGATTTTTTTCCTCAGTAGTGTTTGTTTCTTTGATCTCTGGGCTATCCAGTCTCCAGGTCCTGGCCATTGAGAAAGTGTAGGACATGTGTTCCATCTTGAGGTATGGATGTCAAGTTTAACCACAAATTTTTTGACCACAATTTCTTTGCCACCTTTGTCCTATCATATCTTGCTCATATGACAGATTGTAGGTCTAAGGCTTTGGCCTGTGTTGGTCCCCAGATTTCTCTTTTCATAGCTCTAAAAAGACTAGAACCTACAGGTGAAAACCCTTTGCAGGCACCAGTTTAATCCAAGTTTAATGAGACGTGTGAATGTTTTTCTCGACAATGGTATCTTCTTGTCAATTTCCTGAGAGTGACTCTCTTTCCCGGCATTAGCCTGTGTTGTTTATGAATATATATCCTTGGGAGCTCTTTGGCCAACAACTCAAAGAAATGAAACCTAGTCCCACTACTAAAAACCTTACCTGGCTATAAAAGGTATCTAATTCAGACACCATATTCTCCATTACTATCAGTCCTTACTAGAGTCACCCTCATAGATTCCAGGAAGTTTTCCACCCCAGTAGGTTTTCACACTGTTCTACAAATACATCCCAATTCCAGCTGTCCCTTCCAACTCTCACCCTTCTTAGGCCCCCACCTGATTCCTCTTGTCCCTTCTGCCCCCAGTACACACACAAATTAAATTCTATTTCCTCTTTGAAGAAAGATCCACAAGTTCCCCCTAGAGTCCTCCTATTTAGCTATCTCTATGGGTCTGTGGATTATAATTTGATTATCATTTATTTAAAAGCTAATATCAACTTATAAATGAATACACACTCTCTTAATTAATTTCTATTGTTGTGAAAAGACATCATGACCATGGCAACTCTTATAAAAGAAAGCATTTACTTGGAGCTGGCTTACAATTTCAGAGGTGTAGTCTGTTACTATCATGGCAAGAAATATGGCAGCTTGAAGGCAGACATGGTTCAAGAGATGGAGCAGAAAATTCTATATCTTGATTCACAGGCAATAGGAAGCAACTATAACACTGAGCATAATTTGAACATTTGCATTTTTAAACACCAGCTTGCACTTATTCAGCAAGAGAATTCTGAGACACCATTGTATCTTATGTGAGATTGCAGAATCTTCATCTGTGCCTTCATGTCCTTTGCCAGTGTTATTGCTTTTAATCAGAACTGTGCACGGTAACTGAGGTTGTGGTGTACTATGATAATCGCCCACATGGGTAACTGTTAAAGTGAAGCAGAAAGTATTACTGAAGGTAAGAGTTACATTAAAAACACTTATGTCAAACTCTGCAAGACATTGGTAAAACTGTTGAAAGCATACTATCCTTCACAGAGCTGTCTTCAGGTAAGTTGACTTTAGATAAAATGCCTCTCTGCTGAGTACCTTCCCTCTTCAACTTTATACAAGACTTGAAGGAAATAATATTCTAAGGCAATTATTTGAAGATGGATATGCTATTTCAAACATTTTTAGATCATTAGATTCAGCATAATAATTATCTTGTAATTATTTTTCAAGAATTACTTACTGATGTGAGTGTAAAATAGCACTGTAAAGAATAAAGAACTTAGAAGGTACTGAAACCATGAGTACAAAATGTCTGGTGGTCATTTACCAGTGTATGATTCTCCCTGTAAGAAAGCTTGTTTTAACTTGAAATACAACTCAAGAACATTCTTCTGCATAAAACTCTTGCAACTTAGGGTGTGGAAGGTCTTAAAATGTAGCCATTGCAAATCAGAGGTTGCATATGCCTGAGAAGTTAGCAGAAAGATTAAGAGAATGTGTCTGTGATGACAGATGTCACAGCACCTTCATTCCATTGTATAGAACAGCAAACATCCATTTTTCAAATAAGAATCAGGCATGGAAAGCAAGTTGCTAAAAGTCAAGATAATTCTTAAACACCAGGAATGAGCCAACCAGCTTAGATTCAGACTGTGTTTATAACTATTAAGTCATTCTATCTTCGCTGAGTGGAAAAAATGCATTCAAATCAGTTAGTTAAAGAGATAATAGAGAACAATTTTTTTCTTAAGAATCTTATTAGTATAATGAAATAACATTTGATCTTGACATCAGAGAAGAATCCACTGAATTCTTTGAGTGCCATTTAGAACAAGAAAAAATGTCTACCGAGAGAAGGTCATATTTAAATTGAAACTTTTAAGGGTTAAAGTTGTGGGCACAGAAGGCATGCATGTATTCTTGATAATTGCATATTATAAAAATCAAGAAAATAAAGACAAAAACGTACTTATACATTTTTGGCTTGAAAATCCTGAATTTTATTTCCTCGTCTAAATTGAGAATTATTTTGGAGATAAGAGACGTACATATTTTTACACAAGATATGCCGTTTATGACTATCAGCCGCTGTGACAATGGAAATTGGTCCATAAGAGAATGGTTATTTCTGAAATAAAGGAATAGAATTGTATGAGACCGAGAATAAAAATTCCTCTGCAGTAGACCTCTCTTTTGTGAAAGCAGTAGCTCCCCATTCACGTGAGCAAATGTGTTGTATGGACAGGTTTCTTGTGCTAAAAGTTATTTTGTATAGAAATTTCTTCTGTAAGAGGCAGACATTATTGTATATGTATATACTGCTAGTTACTAGAGAGACTGAGGAGGGAGAATCCCAAGATTAAGGATAGTGTGTGTTCTAGAGCAAACCGTCATTATAAGAGGAAAATATCAATTTCCATTGCAGATTCCATTTGAGATAATTTCAGTAGTGAAAAAAGGGAGCTTATCACGTGTTATATTGTTTGATTTAGTCTGATGTAATGATATATACAGTGAGAAGGACAACAAGAATATGAAAGTGATTGCAGTCACAGCATGTAGACAAAGCATTTGAACAAAGGGCATAAATGGGTGAGAAAAGGCAAGTTTCCAAGGATAGGCTTGTGTTTGTATTTTCATAATAACACGACTAGGTAAAAATCAATACATGTAATAGATTCTTCCAATAAACTAAACTCTTCAAAGAAGATAGGACCCTGCCTTTAAGATGAGCTCCAGAGATAATAATAATAATTGTGTAGCACATTACACTGCAGGTTAAAATTGGAAAATTGAGGGTTTTATACTATGTTCTGTGAAGAATAAGTGAAATGGGTAATCATAAGGAAGATTTTTTTGAGAATACAGCTTAAATTCTGATACCACTCTGATGAAAATAAATAAATGAATAACAGCTTGTATTGATTTTGGGGGCAGCTTTAGCTGAAGTGGTCATTTGCAGTGCTCTGGGACATCGTGTGGGAGATGCAAAACACACATATTCTACAAGTGCTATAATTGGGGTCAAGAACACAGATCTCTGACTCAGATTTACATCTTTTTCTTCCTCAGCTTGCTGAACTGAGAGGTCATGAGACATTTAAAGGTGTGAAGTGAGTAAGACAGGGCATGTTCTTTCCTGTCTCTAGAGCCTGCTTCTGACTCCATGTGGTAAACTATTCCCTGGCCTTCATGATTCTGCCACAATGCTTAATGCATAACAAAACACAAGATGTGTAAACAAAATAATGCTAATTTAATAAAAGTAAAAAGTGCAAAACTAGAGAAATGAGTTTAATCAAAATTTGTTTCTTTGGTATAAAAAAATTCTCTATTAAAAATGAAATTTCAATGAACCAACCACAGATATTAATAATGAAGCCCATTTGGAATGGGCTCATTCTGCTCTTCTACTGGGTGGGTTCCAGTAACTGAACCTATGTCATCAGGCTTGGTCACAAGTGTGTTAATATGCAGAGCCATGTTTCCAACTCCAAACATTTTGTTTTCACATCAGAACATAAATAACTTTAGTACCAATCACCAAGTTATTGTACCTTTCTTACTGTATTCCTGTCCTTTATGATCCCTGCCTTCTGGTTGTATGTCTCAACAAGTAACTTAAGAGGAAGCTCTCTTTCAAAAAGATGTGAACAATTTATACATTTGAGGCACATAACATTGTTAAATTTTCTTTATATTTTTTACATGTAAAGAACTTCTAAAATATTTGGTACAAGTCCCTTTTTGAAATTATAATAAAGTTTTGTCTTTTTTTCTGTTTTCCCTCTTAATCCAATAATTACCTTGATAGGTAACATTCTCTATGTTTTTCCTTGATCCAGTAATTATTTGAAAACAGAATGAAATAAGTAAAAGTTTTACAAAGTGCGTGTTCCTACATTTGTTTTACTCACAAAAACAGATTTTTATAAACCCTTCTAAAACATATCAGATTTATAGTTTTAAAAGGAGAAATGTGTTTTTATGTGTTGGTATATGTGGGAATTTGAAAGAAATTGACACAAAAAGGAAGTCATATTAGGAGATGTGATCTTGTCAAAGTAGGTGTGGCTTTGTTAGAAATAGCTGTGTCATTGTCAGAGCAGGCTTTGAGATCTTTAGTGCTCAGGCTTCACTCAGCATGACCCTCAGTCTACTTCCTTTTGCCTGCCTATAAATATGCAGCAGCTCCTTCTCCAGTATGATGCCTGCCTCCAGGTCCCCATGCTTGCCACCCTGATGATAATGAACTAAATCTCTGAAAAAATAAGCTGCCACTTCAGCTAAATAATTTTCCTTTATAAGAGTTGCCATAGTCATGGTATCACTTTGCAGCAGTAGGAACCCTAAAACAGTACATAAAATTAATTTCATGAGCTTGTCTGGTGAGCATTTATTTTTTCTTCAAGATTTTGTCACTATATATGCTTCTATAAGAAATTTGGGGGTACTGAAGGGATTGTTTAGTGGTTTAACGTACTTTCTACTCTTGCAGCAGACTCAGGTTTAATTTCCAGCCCCTACAGAGCAGCTCACAACCATCTGTAACTCCAGTTCTAGAAGCTGTCATGCCTTTTTCTGTCCTCTGCCTGCACCAGGCACACACATGATATGCATACATACATGTTGGTAAAACATTCATACCCATAAATAAGAGAAAAACAATAATCTGTGGGGAAATGTCTCTTCTCTGAACATGCCAAAATATCTGCCATGGACCATTTCAAATTCTTTCCTTGTCATCATATACATTAGAAAGTTCTCTTCAATGGAATTGTACATCATTTTCTTTATGCTAAAATCCATTAAAATTGAAAAAATAGTGAATATTTATTTGAATCATAATAATATAAGCTATTATATTATCATCTTAGCTATCACATCTTGTAATCTTGTAAATAATGTTTGTTTATGAAACAAACTGCTCATGTTTGGTAATTTTAGTATTAAATTGAGACTAACCAATTCCAAAATCATACATTTTTAATTTTCTCTAGCTATATACATCAATTCTAAATGTTGACTCTATCAATCATCCCAAATCAAACGAAACTTTCACTGGTGAAAAGAGATTTTTCAGTAGACTCAGTTCAGTAATAATTATTCCAAACACTAAAATTGTTTCATTCAGTGAAACTTACTCTAATTAATAAAGCTATTTTGGCTCTCACTTCAATAGGCATTCATTTTTTGAAAATGTAATGACCCTTTTATACAGATACATGATATTAGGTCACCTGCCAGCAGTCTTTTCTTGTTACCTAATCAGCATTCCTTTTACTAGATATTGAATAATTCCAAGACTTGCACCATTAATTTTTCTCCCTCATGCACATATTGCATATTTTTCTGCATTTTTTGGCTCTTAGCCTTTGTAGAAAAGTTCAATTCTAGTCAAACACTACATGAGCTAGTTTTAGGATTTAAATTTTATCATTCTCATACTCAAATTAAGTATTATAATGAATAGGCTAATCATTTAATGAGCTGTACTTTCATCCATGTATTATTACTTTATTTGAAGGAATAAACTGAAAATTTTTCAAGATGCAAACCAAAGTATTGTGTCTACAGATTTCTATAAAAAAATTTGAAAGAAGACACATGGAAAGGGGGTGAGACTCTCCCTTCTTTGATGTGACTCTCTCCCTCCTTTGGCATGACTCTCTTCTTCCTTTCTCTTGATTCTGCTGCTCCCTGAGATGGCTCATCAGTGACCTCCTCTACTGTTAATGTATTTATCACTCAGCGTTGTGTTCAATAGCACTTCACTTAATGTTAGGGTCTACAGACTCTCAGACCCTAAACTTTCTATGACCTCTTGCCTGCCAGAGTAAAGGACTTGTTTTCCTATGCTTGCAGCTGTTCTGAGCCTGATACCCTGATGAGTACCTGATAACAAGAAAGTGGTTTCTGGTGGACTTGTAGAAACTTCTGAGAGCTAGGGCGTGGCCACTAATCAAGAAGAGCACTATTTAAGCTGGCCTGGAACACAATAAAATTGGCATTCTTGCTTCAAGAGTGAACCATATCTCTTAGTGTTCTTTAATTCGAGACCCTTGCCCAATCACAGTTCCAGGTGGTACAGGCGCCAGAACTTAAAGCTTTAAAAATTTGGTACCTTAATACTGTCATCATTTTCACTCATTTGGTCCCACAATAAGATACTTAAATGAAAAACTGCTACCTACAGAATCTGTAGACATGATAATCAGTATGTCCATTGCTCCTCTGCTAGTCATTTAGATCTTCAACATTACGTTTAACAAAACTGTTCCCTTTCCATCAATGACACCTTATAAAGAAAATTATTCCCAAACATTTAAATAATACTTTCCCCTTTCTGTCATCAGTATTACTTTACTCCCTTTCATATATATTTTTTTTAAATATTTATTTATTATGTATACAGTATTCTGTCTGCATGTATCCC
>LOJH01031375.1:14186-31035 GCA_001685095.1 Ellobius talpinus
TTGGAAGAGCAGGCAATGCTCTTAACCACTGAGCCATCTCTCCAGCCCCCTTTCATATTTTTATATGCTTAATATCACTAACTTTTCACTTAAAACATATTTAATCAGTTACTCAGACTATTAAAATAATCCATTTTTCTTTTTGAGATTAATTTTACAATATGATAACCCATGTGTCTTTTATATTTCACATTGCATAAGAAAGACAAAATGTAAAATTATTACTAGATCTTTTTTGCAGTACTGCTTCCTTCAGAGAAATAGACCCTGTAAATGTATAAGGCCACAAGGAAGTTAAAAACTTAAAGTTATTTTATATTACATATTTCTCTATTAATCAATTCATTTTTACAGGACAATCTCTAAAGTTATGTTGAGAAAACTTCTCTAGCTTGTACTTGGAATCCGCTTGTTGTTTCTGGCTACCCAGACCACAAAATAATCACACAGAAACTATATTATATTCAATACTGTTTGGCTAAAAGCTTAAGCATATTTCTGACTTACCCTTATATATTAAATTTACCCTTTTCTATTAATCTATGTATTGCCACATGGCTGTGTGGGGCAGATAAAGTTCTGTCCCTAGCACCTGTTTCTGGCGGGTGGCTAAATAGCTTCTCACTAACTCTGCTTTCTTTCTCCCAGAATTCATTTTAGTTTTCCTCCCAGCTTTATTCTTTTAAGTCATTGGCAGAAGCAGCTTATTTATTCATTAATCAATAAAAGCAACACATATACAGAAAGTCTTCCCACACTACTAGCTCATGATTATTTTTAAGCTTGGAGGTTTGTTTATTTTCTTCCAAATTTCTAAATGTTCCCACAGTATCTGATAAAAATACATGCTCCAAAATGTTCATGAGTTTGAAATATTATTAAGACTACCACTGGCTTACTATCCTACATATCAATGTAACAACAGATATACTCCTAAATCAAACAGATATATCATAAACTATTATATAGAATTCAGGTTAAATAGTAAAACAAAGTACTTGAAGAATAGAATGCAAGAAAAACCAAGAAGAATTTACAGGGGGACAATACTTCCAAGAACATTTTAAAGTTAGGTGAGTGATCACAAGGTTCAGTATTTATTTATTTATTTGTTTGTTTGTTTGTTTGTTTATTTTTTGCTAAAATTGGAGTCACAAGTAATGGGAAAATTGTTGCAACAAAATCTTTATCCTTCTGATCATGAGCAATTAGAGGGATACAGAAAATTGCAGGTGAGAATTCTCAGAAATTCCTTCTGTCCCATTTGCTCTTTCCTTCCTAATTCTTAGATATACACATATCTACATATACATACATATGTGTATATATGTGTATATTAGATATACAGGTAGAGGTAAACATATTTTTTCTGTATTTTTAACATTTTTCAATGAAATTTGCATCTTTTAGGTTGCTTTAATAATTTTAAAAGTATTCATGACCTAATGAAACCAAATGCTATACCAAAATCACTGCTGTTTTTTCTCTTGATATGAATGGTTTTTATATTTTGTGCCAGTATTTGAACTCTTATAATACTATTTTATGATTCTTTACTTAACAAGTAAGATTCAACAACTTAACTTCCTATTTTAATTTTTTAATAATGCTTAAATTTTTAGTTCATAATTGGTCACTTCATAACTTCTAAATAAAAAATATGAGAATTTCAGTTGTTGCCAGTTAATTTAATGTTACATACTTACCACCATATTATCTACTTTAGTTAACATTTAAATGACTACACAAACTTTTGTAGAATCCAAGAGACTATTTAATTTTCTCCAAAGAATATTTTATTCAACCATGCAAAAACTATATTCAGGTTGGTATATATCAAGTTGAATGTTAGTATTTGGGCATCTATGTGGATTTAATCTCAGTACACATGGCATTAATCCTTTGCTCTTCCACAATTCACCTGAGAGTAGAAATGTTGACTCATTTCCCACCTTCTCAATCTTTTAAGTTTATAATTATCTCCTCAGAAGTCTGGGTATTGAAATGTTCCTTTTACCCATCACCATTTTTACAAGCTGTGGGTTTCTGCTCTTGTACTTTAAGCATTTGAAACATGTATCCCAGAAAAAAGTGCTGTCAAATGTCATGTCAGTTTCTCCTGGGGAATTTATCCCTTCATGCTCTACTGCATTGTCTGCCTTGGAAAACAATTTTCTCCTCTCTCCCACTTTAAATCTCAAAAGTCCTTAATAGACCCAGACACTGTCTACTATTATATTAGAACTTTCAGACTTTTCCCCATGCAGCATATCAGCAAAGCCACGAGAGAGAAAGTTAAAGAAGTGCCTTACTGATCCTAGGTGAATACCATGCTTGGCTTTGTGATTCCTCTGAATAAAGCTTTAAAGTAGATACTGATATGATTTATCAAGATGACAGTTTTTTCTCTAATTTTATAGGGTTTGCATTGTTATTTGTTTAGCCTAACTTAGTCTTGGTTGACAAATTCAAGAATAAGACCCTACAGTATTGGGATTACATACCTTTCTTGTCCCATCTTACTACTGAGAGTTTGGCTATGCTGGAAAATAAGCTAGTATATCTGAAAACATTGATACTAATTTTTATATAAAAGAATGTCTAAATAAATATATTTAATTGTATGAAGAATTATTTGCTGTTATAATTTATTATTTATCAAAATCTTACATATTTCAACTCATTTTATTATGTAAATAATGTCATACAAACCCAGAATAATTATTCTCTTATCTTCCCTACTGTTTAATTATCTAATTGACAACATGTACCTGACATTTTGATTATACGGAATTATGTGATGTTTCTATTTATTGAATACATTAGTGCAGTAAAATGGAATATTTAAAGAAATCTCTTAATTCTTCCATCATGTCAAAATTTTAATCATTTACTTTTAAATGAATAAACTAAAAAATTCAAGTAATTTAACACCTTTATGTGAAAGGTAAGATTCTCTAAGACTTCACAATATTGACACCATACTTTTGCTCTTTGTAAATAATATATTTATTTCCAGAGAGGTATAGACTGCCAGAACTAGTTATAAATTTCACACACAACATAAACACACAAGTTTATATGTATATATACATTATATTCAAGTATTACAGACCATTTCTATGTTTAAATTAATTAGTCTTAAGTGCCCTATATGATTTTCTTCACATGGTACTGGAGGCTTAACAAATTTTATCTAAATGTATGTATTTCATTGGTAATTCAAAGTGAATTCATGTTTTTAAAAATGATTTTAATGTCACTATTTATATTAAATTCAAATACTTTTTATAAAATATGTCAACATAATTTTATGTAGTATTTTGACTTCATACAGCTTTGTTATTTGATTTATAAATACAAGCTTTAATATAAAATATATTTTGTCAAGTTACTTTTATGCATTGAAAGTTTTGTAGAAATTTGCATTATGATTCTATACACCCCTATTGTTGTGGGATCCCCTCTATGTTGTGAATATCATTGGTTAATAAAGGAACTGCTTTGGGCCTATGACAAGCTATAGGAGAATAGAGCTATGTGGGAAAAACTAAACTGAATTCTGAGAGAAGGAAGAGCAGAGTCATAGGGAAACCATGTACTCCTTTTGGAAACAGATACTGGAAGTTTAGCCAGTAAGCCACAGCCATGTGGCAATACACTGATTAATAGAAATGGGTTAAATTAAGATGTAAGGGTTAGCCAATTAGAAACTAGAGCTAAAGGGCCAAGCAATGATTTAATTAATACAGTTTCTGTATGATTATTTCATGACTAAGCAGTTGGGAACAAAAAAAGTGGCCTGCTGCTACACCCCTACAACTTCACTCCAAAATTATTTGGTCCTCCCAATATATTTCCTTCTTAACAAACCTCTGCCTTTATTTTGCTTTTACTTCTAAATCCTCTGTATCCAATTAGTTCTTTCCTTAGGCTTGTATGTAATAAGGCATTTTAACTGAGAAGCAGAAAATTTAGCAGTGATTTCACATATCACAAATAAAAGGTCCTTTCTTCCCCAGCTGCCATCAGCCACCAATAGGTCCTCAGCAGGGATAGGGCTTCAGGATCTATTCCCAGGACAAGATAATTTTGTTCTTGAAAATAGATATTTTCTCATACAGTATATCCTGATTATAGTTGCCCCTCCTTCTATTCCCAGTCCCTCCCACTTCACTTCTCCAGATTCACTTCCTTTCTGTCTCTCATTAGAAAATAACAGGCTTCAAAGGGACAACCAAACATGACAGAATTAAGTAGAATAACATAAAGTAAAAACTACCATATCAAAGTTTATCAAGGCAAGCCAATAGTAGGAAGAGTCCATAGAGCAGGCAAAAAGTCAGATACCCACTAATTTTTACTGTTAGAACTCCCATAACTATACCAATCACTATAATATATATGCAGAGGACCTGGTGTAGACCCATGTAGGCTCTGTGCTTGATGCTTCAGTTTCTGAGTCCATGTGTGCATTGCTTATCTGATTTCGAGGGCCTTGCTCACCAGGTGTTCTCAATCCCTTTTGATTCTTTCAATCTTTCCACCTTCTCTTCTGTGGGATTCCTTGAGCTCTGAGGCGAGGGCTTTGATGGAGATCACCAATTTAGACTCTTTCTACATAATGTAACTCACTTCTTACTTAAAGGTAACTCACTTAAAGGTAAGCACAACTTCTGTGGGATTATTGGGACGTACCCATGCTATGCCCTGAGGTAAATATTTTTAAGAATTTGTCTACTTTGCTTTTAATTAAAAGTACTTTCATTACATTTAATTTATTAATTATAACAAAATTCTCACAGAATTACTTTACTTTTAATTAAAATAAAAGTAATTCTGTGAGAATTTTATATATTGCATTTTGATCCTCTCCTGTTTCTCCTTTCAGAAACTCCCCCTCATTTCCTACCCAAATAATTTTTTGTGCTCCTTTGTTTTAAAACCAGAATTCTATTGTTGGTGTTGGCTATATATACTCCTAAGTATGTGACCAATATCAGGCCTACTAAGAGGAAAACTTTTAAACAAACTAATATTTTCTTCCAGTTACTGATTACCAGTAGTCCTTCAACAGGGGTAAGATTTCATGTTGATTGTCAGTCCATTTTAAGATTTTGTCTTTCCTTTTCGTTTTTCATTTTACAATTTTTCCACACCATTCTCTGTAATTTGGAGAGTAGTAAAATCTCTATGTCCCATTTAGGAATAAGTCCTTCTTCTTTGTATTTTATGCCTATTATTGATCTCTGTGATCATTTACATTTGCTGCAAAAAGAGACTCCTCCCATGAAATTGGAAAATGTATAAATCTGAGGGTGCAAGGAAAGGTTGTCAAGATTCAGTTTAACACCATTTAGTTTAACAGAGTAATAGCAGTAAGGTCTTCCATAGAGCTTATGACCAATCTGGACACAGTATAGTGGTTCTAATAACTGTGACATTAATGGTTCCCTATTGTGGAATGGACCTTAAGTCCAGCCTGAAAGCAATGTGTTTCTCCCATGACATTCATGTAACTACTGCAGTCAAGGGCACAGCTTGTCAGGGAGGTCATTATTGCCACTCACAGAAAGGGCACAGGTGAATAAGACTCGTTTTGACTTTTATCTTTCAACAGCACTTTCCATCACTATGAAAGCTGGCCATAAGGATGAGAATTTTTGGTCAATATCTGATTGATTTTTCTATGTTCTATGACTTCTGCCATGTTTTCAGCAATAGGGTCTTACCATCAATTTGTAGAGAGTAAAATGGAGAGCTGATAATAGTCCATAAGATTTGGGGCCTTTGAACACACTTTGGTTAAAAGTCCAATTGAGGTAATCCATTCCTGAAATTGGGCATTGTTATTTGTTAGTCTGTGGTGTTTAGAAAGGGTATTATTGCCCCATTATAGCATAACTCTATTAATACATTTTATATATGTATATGTTTATATTTTAGGGGGGTTGAGGTGGTAACATCTTGTATTTTTTTTCAGAAGGTCTTTATTCTTCGTTATCTTTGTACAATTTCCTAATCTAACCTGACATTCCAAAATCTACCTCATTTGGCCTTTTCCATTTAAAGAGTCCCCTCACCAATTTATGTCACTATGCTGTGTTTTCCCTCCTTTGAATGCAGTTTTCTGATTTCACATTCAGCTATTAATAAAAATTAAACTATGAAGATCACACTTAAATGAATTTTTTCTGAGTAAGATAAAATTAGATTTAGAAAGACAAATATGTTTTCTCTCAACTAAGTTGCTATTTGAATCTTTAGATACATAGGTCTTATATTCTTTCTGAAGCCTTGGGAGAGGAAAGTTGATAGACATATTTCAACAATAATTAATCACACTTAGTCACTTATCCACAGCACTTAGAATAGTTATGAATCTCTGCATTAACTACTATCAACTGTAATAAGGTTCTTGACCAAGATTAGTAGCAGCATAAATCTACTGATACAAACTTAAATATTTAGAAGACTGCTTGACACTATGACCACTTAGAAAACATCAATAAATTCTTCTTAACCAAGCTCAAAATAGCAGTAATAAATTAACCTTTGGAAAACAAAACTCAAGTCCAATCAAGAAGGCAGTTGCTAACTCCAATAAGGATTCTTTCTGCTATCAAATCAGTTCACACATCTGGCCCAGGAAGACTTGTGTTGTACAATATCTGCCCCAGTTCTAGGTAAGACCAATGGTGTACTTCTGCCTTGAAAGTCTACATATTACCTCCCAGGATTTTGAAAGTGAGAAAGCAGGTAAAGGGTGTTCTACTCTCTTCTCTGTGTACTACAAAGTATATAATGTCTTCAATAGGGGACTTATTATCTAGTTATGTTGAGAAATCAAGAGCAACATCAACAGCCTGTACAGTTTTAAGTCCCTGAGTTTTCTCTGACAAATAGCTAATAAGGAAGTTGTCAAAGTTTGGTACTGAGATTTTCATTTAAGAACCCATTTGGGGAACAGAATTATTCACTAATTTTGAGTAATTAGATTCAAGGTCCCTTTTAAATATTGTGCTTTTAATTAGTTCTCAAACATGGGGTTTCAATAATATAATACCTCTCTACTCTAAGTTTGGCTTAAGTGCTCTCTACCCTTGCTTTTACCCATTCTTTGTTTCTATTCCTAAGGAAATCTATAGTCCATGGTATTCCCACTTTGTGTTCTTTCATGCCACATTTTCTCCGCTAGTCTCTTAGTGTGTTTTACAAGGGTTACAAGGTCATAGGTTCCTAAAATTTCTTTGTGCATACTGAATTTTGGTTATGCCTTCTCCTGTCCACTTGTGTCTCCATCACTACACAGTCTATTTGAAATATTTTGTCACAGTATTCCCCCATCTGATTTCATTTCACCTATATTTGTTCTTTCCCCATGTCATATATCTTTCCTGAAGAAAGGGTGAATTTATAGGTATGTAGCTTCCATATATCCTCCAGGTTAAATACACAAAACAAATAATAATTTTAAATATGTATTCCTTTTCCTTATGCAAAAAATTTAAAGTGCAATTCTAATATATCTAGACATTTTAACTGTAAAAAAGCTACTTTTAAATTTCCTGTCACAAAATATTTCTGTCATTCTTGAAGGAGTTTGTTTTGTTTTGTTTTGGTTTGGTTTTTTTCAAGATGGGGTTTCTCTGTGAGGATTAGGTTGCTATCCTGGAGTTAGCTCTAGTAGACCAGGCTGGCCCCAAATTCACAGAGCTCTGCCTGCCTCTACCTCCCAAGTGCTGAGATTAAAGGCATGCACCATCACTGCCCACCTCATTCTTGAAGTTTTATAGTAAAGCAATATTTGTTTTTGTCTAGAAAATGTCTTTAAATGGCCTCTTACATAAGTTCTTATTAAAACAGATAATTCTAATTTAAATCTTTAACACTATAAGCAGCTTACATGAACTTTTAAAACTAAATTTTCAGGTGTCAGAGTAAAGTACCAAATTTAAAAAAGTTTATAAAAATCACCAGTTAAGAGAACTGGGTCTTCACAGAACCTATATGGTGATTCACTACCATCTGAAAATGTATTAATATTTGTTTCATTTATTATGGCACAAAACCCCATGTGAACACATAGTACATTTTATTTACATATATATCCATTGTTGGACTCAGGGTGACTATAAAATTTAACTCTTATGTTTAATATATTGGTAAATAAAATAATGCAAATAACTTTAATATGCTAATTTAGAGCCTTTCAGCTGCCTACCTAGCATTAGTATAGCTGAATCATATAGAGTTCTGTGTTTCTAGGAGAATAACCTCTTAGCCACGTAGCATATCCAAGAGTAATGGCAGTAGCTTCCATTGTTCTTGCAATTGTAGGGTTCTTTGAGATCTTTAGAGTCCGTGGTCAATAAATTACACTGAGACATCTCAATCCATGGATTTTAAGAATGCTATTGCAAACTCCCACACTATCTCTCTGAAAACTTTTTTAAATTACATGTTTTAGTTACTTTATACAAGTGACAGGCATGCTAAACAGAAGGGACTGACCTGTGCACATATGTTGAAGAGCTATTCCTTGTGCTACATTTACACAATGGAGCACTACACAGCAGAAAAAAAGTAACAACATCTTGAATGCTGCAGGCAAATGCGTGGAACTAGAAAACATCATTTTGAGTGAGGTAACCCAGACCCAGAAAAACAATTATCACATGTACTCACTGATAAGTGGGTTTTAAACATAAAGCAAAGAAAATCAGCCCCAAAATCACAATCACAGAGAGCCTAGACAACAATGAGGACCCTAAGAGAGACATATATTGATATAATATACATGGGAAGTAGAAAAAGACAAGATCTCCTGAGTAAATTGAGATCATGGGGANCATTTTGAGTGAGGTAACCCAGACCCAGAAAAACAATTATCACATGTACTCACTGATAAGTGGGTTTTAAACATAAAGCAAAGAAAATCAGCCCCAAAATCACAATCACAGAGAGCCTAGACAACAATGAGGACCCTAAGAGAGACATATATTGATATAATATACATGGGAAGTAGAAAAAGACAAGATCTCCTGAGTAAATTGAGATCATGGGGACCTTGGGGGAGGGTTGAAGGGGAGGGGAGAGGAGAGGTAGGAAGGGGAGCAGACAAAAATGTAGAGCTCAATAAAAATAAAAAATACAATACAATAAAAATAAAAGTAGAAGATCTCTTCCTTTTCAGTCCTCTAGATTTCAGGGTTTGCTTCTAAAATTGAGCCTTTTGATCTATTTTGAAAAGGATCAATAGAACATTGTTCAGCAAATGTTGTTTTGCTATGCACTCTAATTGAAATCTCAACTTGGTGTTTTTAGTATGTTATCAAATGTTTACTCTGTTAGTAGACATAAACCTCCATAGAAATCTAATGTGATCCTGCAGTCTGGGCTGTATCAGAAGGAATAATCAGGCATTTTCACATAAAAATAAGTCTATTTTATGCTATAAGATGTTGAGAGAATCATTTTGGACAAATATCATATTCATATAGGTACCTCACTTTACACAATATTTCTTGAAAATGTATTACTGCATCAATAGAACATTATTTTTATTCTTTCTCATTTTTTCTTCTGTTCAATGTATATGAAAACAATGCTTGATGCTTTCAGTTTGATACTACAGAAAAGATAGAATAAATTAAAAAATCTCTTCTAGCATCTATAGAGATAAGTTAGCTGCATAAAAAGTAGACATATCCAAAAGGCAATGTTAAAAATGTTAATCAGAAGAATGCATAAATATTGTAGTTTCATTAGGCTTACTGATTATGTTTACAAAACAAAACAAAACACTAAACAAAATTAGAAGGAAAATATTTTCTATTGTGTTATAACTAATAGTAAGTCATTAATATTGATAAAAGGGGAAAAGTCAATATTCATTTTATGTATTGAGCATTTAAAATATATATTAAGTAATTATTTATTGAAAGGGTATAAATTTAAATATATGTGTCTGTTTTTATTTCACTCATTGAATTTAAATACTGGATTTTAAATTAGTATTTTTAACTGGAGCTACCTTGAACTTCAGTAAAAATGATCCTTGAAAATTTAAAGATACACATACCATTTGATCTAGCTATATGACTTCTTGGCATATATCTCATAGTCATCCTCCCCATATTTAATAAACCAAATTATTATGTTATATTTTATATAGTTAATAGAAAATATTGATCAGTTATTATAAAGTAAACTTCAGAGTTATTGATTTTTCTTAATTTTCTATCAAATGTCCTTTCATGTTCAGAATTAGGTATAGTGATTTTTTTTCTCTTTATCACAGACTTTAATTCCAGCTATGTAATAATGTAAACTCTGCCTGAGTACTTCCATTCCAATTTTATTCACATTTAGTTGTCAGTCCAGTGTGTCAATAGAGACAAGGTAGCTTTTATTTAGAATTAAGGTAGTATTCTAAAAACTACTTCACCACTACCTCTTGCAACATGACATTTCATTATTATTTATACTCTTCTTATATTTTAAATTTTTATTTTATTTAAGCTTTATTATGAAAATGTGTAAATAAATAAAATCATCACATATTAAGTTAATCAGATAAAAGGACTATATTTCAATGAACTTTTATACAGTTAAAATAGGTACTTGGAATGGAAGCTGTGGCCCGTCTCATTAAATTTTACATTATATTCAAGAACTGAATATGGTTTATGAACTTATCTACCACATAAAACAGAAACAAAACTCATAACACATATTTAAGAATGGAATTACTTTTATCTTTGATCAAAACTTCTATCCATTGCTATACTTAGCCCTTCCTTATACTCATATTTAGCTTTTCTTCTTTTCTTGTCTTTCTATAATACCATTCCTATATGTACATTTGTTTACAAACACACAGGCATTACTGACTAGATATTGAATAGGAAAGAGGACATGTGACCATTTCCTTCTGAAATTTTGTGAGCTTCCTTAATTGTGTACATTCTAAATTCATCACTTTTCTTGCATTCAACTTCTATTTTCTTTAGTGCTGAATAGTATTCCATTTTATGCATATATAGCAAATTTCTAATATTTGTTCCTATATTGATGAAAAAGAAGGCAGATTTCAGAGGGGATGCAAACATGTCTATGGTAGGGTATGGAGTTCTTTAAATATATTAATTCTTTAAATACAGGAGTCAAATCACTGCGTCATATTAGAGTTATCTTTTTAATTCTTGAATAATTTCTAAATTGATTTCCATATTGGTAGTATCAGTTTGGAGACACAGCTATTGTAGATAAGGGTTTCTTTCTATTCACATCAGCTTCAACATTGTTTTCAGATTTGGCGATAACTGTTCTAACTGGGTTGAGGTGGTGTCTCAAAATTATTGTAATTTACATTTCAGTGGTTAGGGATATTGAAAATAGTTTTTGGTCACTTGCACTTTTTAATAGTGCCTATTCAGTTCATTTTCCCATTTGTTGATGGGCAATTATTCCTTGTTATTTAACTTCTTCAGTTTGGTGTTATTTTCTGAACATCGGTCTCTTGTTTCAAGTGTTCTTGGTAAAAAAAAATATTCAATATGTTTGTTCTCTGCTTGTTAATACTGATTCTTTTCTGTAAACACTGTCTTCATTTGCCATACAGAAAAATTTAATTTTATATAGTCCCATTTGTTGATTCTTGGGGCTAGTTCTGGGGTTTCTGGTATCCTATTCTAAAATTCTTGCCTGCTCAAAACCTTGAAGGTTGTCTCCTCTGCTTTCATTTGAAAGTTTCAGGTTCTAAGTAAAGTTCTTTTATCTATTTTGTATTGATTTTTCTTCAAGGTGAAAGATGTAAATCTAATTTCATTCTTCTGCAGGTAGAAATCCTGTTTAGCCTGCACAAATGGTTGAATAGGCCATCTTTTTCTCAAAGTATATTTTGTCTCCCTTATTTAAAAAAAATCAGTGCTCAGAACTTTGCTATTTTACATTTGTGTCTTCTACTCTGTTCCTTTGGTTTACATATTTTTATGCCACTACCAGACTGTCTTTATTTCTATAGCGATATAGTGTAATTTGGGTCAGTTGTTTTAATACCGATAGCATCGCTTTTACATTTTGGATTAATTTGGCTATTCAGTGTCTACTGTTTGTTGTGTTCCAAACTTACATAATATAACAAGGCAATATTGGTAAGCATTACAATAATTCTGTAAATTAATTTTGTATGTGAACATTTTTATAATATTAATTTACCTATCCAAGAACAAGTGCTTCTTTTTAAAGTTTAGTATTGTCTGTTATTTTTCTTTCAATATCTTAACTTTTGTTGTAGAGATCACTCATTTCTTTGGTTAGGGGTCAGTTACTTTGAATAACAAATTTTTACTAATTTTCTCAAAGAGTAGACTTTCAGGATAATAAAAAATTACATTTTTCAATAGATTTTTTTCTCATGCAGATTAAATGTAACTGTTTATTGGATTCAAATGTTTTCTAGCTGATTTCATAGGGTCTATCAGGAAAGAATCATTCCATTTCCAAATATAGTTTACTTCTTTTCCACCTGTCATTATTCTTTTGTCTTTCTCTTGTCTATAATATTTTATATAATATTCATCATGCATATGATGTATTTTTGTCAGTCTACCCCCATCATCTCACACATAATCCTCCACTCTACTCCCACTTCCCTTCCAAACTTCCACAGCTCTTTACTGTTATGACTATTTCTTCCTCTCCACCTCAAAAGTATCTTTTTCTTTCTCTGTTAACCACTGATTTTGTAACTACTAGGGTTAAAGATATGAGCTGGACCTGGCTTTTAATTGGGTGATAGTCATGCAAACTCAGTACTTGTGATTACGCAGTGTTTTCTTTCCTGACTGAGCAATCACCCCAGTCCCAGTTTGTCAAAAGGAAAGTTCTTCATGTTTTTAATTTGGAATTTCAATGTTGCTGCAGTATTTTCAATAAATTATTTTAACTACTATTATATATATATATATATATATATCAAGCCTATCAAGAAAAACAGAAAACAAAACAAAGCAAAAACCCCCAGAACATTAAATAGAATGGATCATAAAAGCACTTTCCCATGACCCATGACGATCAAAAACTTTAATTGTAAAACACAGAAAAGAGTATTTAACATATATAACATATATAACATATATAACATATATATATATATATGTTATAGTCTTATTGACAGAAAAAATTCAATTTGAATGACACAAACTAAATCATTTTGGATCCTGTGTATGTAAAGCATCATTACTAAATTCATTTGATCCCTTTTTCAAACATTCATATGGAGAATTCAAATTTAAATAAATTAATTTTCTACTTGAATAAAAATCAATTATGTGTGTAATAATTCTATGTTTGTTGGCCTTGTTTATAATGACTTTCTTTTTGGCTTTTTAATAAATTATTTTATTCTTTGAAACTTCCATGTATTTATACAACAAATTTGATTATTTTTTACTATAATATCTTCTTTTTTATTTTAACTGAGTATTTTAAATTATAGCATTTTCTCTATCTTATTAAAATCTCAATTATGTTATGAAAGGTATACTTATTATCCTAGAACTTGAGATATTCACATTTTATAGATATTATTTTGAAAACTAATAATTAAATAATAAGGATCTACATTATACCTTTATGTTAATAGACTTTCAGTTTAAAAGAAACTGCCATACTTTCTTCTAAAGTAGCTATTCCTTTTAAATATCTATCAGTAATATATGAGATTTATCAATGACATTTTTATAAGAATTCAATATTTGTCATACCCCAACTTAAATCCAACCTAATTTCAAGCCTTCAACATTGTGTGTGGCATAGTGTATTCTAAACTCCCTTTTCTCTTACATTGCTTCTGCCATGAATTCACTTTTGCACTGTAGCTCTCCAATACATCTTAGCATTGTACATTTATGTATTTCATCAATTATAAGTAAAAATCTGTTATTTTATATTCATTTATAATTCCTCTGCACAACATAATTTTTGTTTCATTCTGAAATTCTCATCAACATTATTTTACTCTGATCTAAGTATCTTATTTATTTTCTTGTAAGATAGGTCTTATGCTGATAAATTATATATTTTTCTTTGGGAATATGTTTATTGTGCTCTACCTTCACAAAGTTGATTTCCAGTAAGTAGAACTATAAGGTACACTTTTATTAAACCATTTATGGCTTTATCAAAAACACACTGTCCAATCCTGCCAAGGACTCAAATAGGCAAACTTCTCTCCTCCTATTGTCCCACATTTCCAAACCCTCTTTCATATTTTCAGCTTTGAAGCAGAACATCTGTTATTTTCTCTCCTTGGGCTTTCCCTCAATTCCCAATAATCTGTCAGATCCTGGTCACATTAAGAACTTTCCTACATTAAAAAGGAAGCCTATCAAGAAAAACAGAAAACAAAACAAAGCAAAAACCCCCAGAACATTAAATAGAATGGATCATAAAAGCACTTTCCCATGACCCATGACGATCAAAAACTTGAATTGTAAAACACAGAAAAGAGTATTTAAAAACCCAAGTAAAAGGAACATTTAACATATAAATACAGTAATACCAGAGGAATATCTGACTTTTCAATGTAGACTCAATATCCTAAAGATCCTGAAGAGATGTTCTACAAATCCTAAGAGACTATAGAGTCCAGCACACACAACTATACACAACAAAACACACCTTAATATCAAGGATATATATCATCTCACATAAAAGGATCAAAAAAGAAATTATAAGAAAATGGATACAAGAACTAAGTTGGTGCAGCAATTTTAATATCAGACAAAATAGACCTAAGATCAAAACTAATCAGAAGAGACATGGAAGGAAACTGCTTACTCATCAATGGAAAAATCCACTAAGATGGTATTTCAACTTTCAACATCTATGCACAAAATACAAGGGGACCCAAGTTCAAAAAAAAGCATTACCACTGCTGATATTATACATTGACCTTCACACACTGATGGGAGTAATTCCAGTCTTCCTCTCTCATGAATAGTCAGCTCATCTAGACTACAATTAAACAGAAATTCTGGAGCTAAATGATTACATATATTAAAGGAACCTAACAGATATTTGTAACCTTTTTCCCAAACACAAAAGAAATAGACTTTCTTCTCTACAGCTTATGAAACTTTCTCCAGAACTGACCACATACTCAGATGCAAAGACAGCCTAACAGATATAAGAAATTTGATATAAAGTCCTGAATCTTATCTCCCCATCACAAATTAAACTGGCTATCAACAATAACCGATATGACAGTTCATAGACTCATGGAAACTGAACAATTCACTACTGAATGAAAAGTGGGTCAAGACAGAAAATCAAGAAAAAAATTAAAAATATTTAGAATTGAACAAAAATAAAAACAAAATGTAGCTAATCTTGTGGGATTCAATGAAGGTGCTTCTAAAAGGCATATTCATATATGTGTCTACATAAAAAGGTATAGATATCTCATAATAACTAACTGGCACACATAAACGCTCTAGAAAAAACAGATGAAAAATTTAAAGGAAGCATTAAAAATGGATGAGATCAATAAAATAGAAATAAACAAATGAAAACAATACAAAGAATTAATGAAAGAAAAAATTGGATCATTGAGATTGGGGGAGGTAAGGGGAGTACTAGAGGAGGAGAAAGGGTTAACTATAGTTGGTATGTAAAATGAATGAAAAATTTAAAAAAAGAGATAAAAATCAATAAGACTGGCAAACCATTTTCAAAATTAACTGCAAGGAGCAGAGAATACATCTAATTTTAAGAAACAAGAAACCAAAGAGCAGATGCAGCAAAAGACATATAGGAAACCCAGATAATTATAAGAACATATTAAACATCCTATACTTTCTAATCTTTTAGATTGAAAACTCTAAAAGAAATAGATAATCTTCTTTATATATAATACCTACCAATGTTAAATTAAGATCAGATAAGCAATTTAAACTGACCTATAACCACAGTGAAATAGAAGTAATAATTAAAAATCCCCCAAGCCTAAAGAACAATGAACAGATGGTCATAGCACAGAATTCCACAAGACTTTCAGTGAGGTATTAATACCAGTATGCCTTACAATGCTTCCAGGGCTTTTTCCCTTGCTTTCTCATTTCTTCTCTCCTTCCTTTCCTTTTTTTAACTTTACAGATTCTCTGTGTATTTATTATAGCTGCTGGTGTTGTTGTGTTCTTTGAGATTCCTTTGCATGTGAAAGTGTGTCTCTACATCTCTAGGTGTTTCTTCCACTTTTTATTCTGTTCATTTTGTCTTATTTTTGTTTGTTTTTGCTTTATCTTATCTTATTATTATCATTATTATTACTTAGAAGTTTGTTTGATTTCTAAATTTGGATAGAAAGGGTGTGAAGCCAAGTGGGAGGGTAGGTGGAGAATATCTTGGGGGAATTGGGGAAAGGGAAACTATATAGAATTTATCATTTGAAAAAAATCTATGTTTTCAATAAAAGAAAAAAGCAATCATTTACATTAAAATAATAATAAAAATAATTAATATTATATATTATATCTTTATTATGCATCTGTGTATATGATGAATTATCATTTCACCTCATAAATATGTACAAATGTCATAATGACTTATCTATTCAAAATTTATTTTTATTTATAATTAACGGAACATATATCTCTAATAATTCCAACAATAAGAAACTTTAAGAAGTTAATGTAAATAATTCAGGACCACCCATACTCAATGGTTCTAAGTCTATGCACATACACTCAGCATGAAGTGATTCATGAGTATTAAAAGGATTTGCATTTCACCATAGAACCTTCATCTGATGATGGATGGGGATAGAGACAGAGACCCACAT
>LOJH01031376.1:0-10719 GCA_001685095.1 Ellobius talpinus
CTCCTTCAGCCAATAGCCTTTAGTCCATCACCAATCTACATTTATAATAATAATAATAATAATTATAATTAACAAAATTTATTTTGAGATCAGCTCTGGCTTTGTAAGGCTGGCCTTAACCTTGTAATTCTCTTGCCTCTGCCAGCAGAGAACCCAGTTGACTGATGTGCCCAACCATGACTGGCTAAGACAGTCATCTCCATGTTCATATATTTTTGTGTAATATTAAACATAAAAGGTTCTATTCTCTCCATCGTGTGATTTTACCTTATGCAATACTTTGTCACTTTGAAGCAATTGTGAGTGAGTCAGGAAAGAAATGTGGTTCGCTGGTTGTCACCAGCCTGTCCTGAAATCACTGTCACAGGGAAGGATAGGAGACAAACCTTACAGACCTATTTGTCCTTGTCACAAAAGACACAAAGACCAAAACCCAAAGCTTTACAAAGAGCAATTTATCATTTTCTGTTTTGTTGGCATAAATTGAAAGGAAGCGATGTTTTGGGTTCTTGTGGTCACTTTGCAACAGGAGAATTCATTATCTAACTCTGTAGAAAGGAAGCTGCCTCCAAGTTGCATTTGCATGCAAAGGATGAGTGCCCACACATGCAGCCAGAGCTGCAGAGGTCACAGAAAAACAAAGTACAGGAAACAGAGATTCAAGTGTTCTCTGCTTGACAGACTCCTACTTCTTCCTTCCTCTGGGTCAGAGTGACTTTGGGGACATATTGCTCAACGTGCTGAGAGAGACGCTTATGGAGGGAGCTCTCTTTTTGTACAAACTCATTGCATAAATCCTGCCAGTTTGTCTACAAGAAGCACACTACACTCTTTGATCTAGTCCCGCTTCTGAGAGGTGTATGGTTAATAACATCCTGAGGGGACACTTCCTCTTAAGACCATTTCCTATTTCATGGCATTTTCCTCAGTATGTAGAGAAGGATCAGAGTTGAGTCAAATTCTTCACCGAGTGGTTGGTTATCTGTGGGGATTGGTTTCAGTTTATATAACAGCAGCTTACTGAACCCATTTAGCATTCCTTGTATGTATAGGTGTTCAGGGTTGGTTACTCACTATTAGGTAACTATTTAGGGTGCTCAGCTCTTGGGAAGACTGCTCACTTCATCTCTCCACAACTGGTACTTGACTATAACTCTTCATTAGAGGTGAATCCCATGTGATTGCCTCCATCTGCATAGACATAGCCACTGGTGTTGTCATTGTTCAGGTCTTGTATAAGCAGCCATGCTGTTGAGATTTCATGGGTATAACTTCCCTGTCATGTCTAGAAGACACAATTTTGCATCAGATTTCCCAGTCCTCTGAATCTTATAATCCTTCTTTCTAGCGCTTCTGCAATGCTCTCTAAGCACTAGATGGATGAATTGTGCTGTGCACGTTTCAGTTGGGGCGGGGCACTCCACTTTCAGGTGTTCTCCATTTTGAGTAGTCGTGACTTTCTGTAAAGGCCTCCACTGGCTGTGAAGAGAAGCTGTTTTGATGAAGGGTGAGAGTGGCATGTGTGGGAATAGAAGGACAAAAATATGTATTTGGAATGTAGCTAGGAATGATGCTGGTCCAGGGTTAGGTTTAAGTTCTCCTTTGAGATCTGTGACCGTACGAGCCATGGGCAGTTGGCTAGGCTTCCAGGATCAGGCATAATTTCTATTATGTTGAGAGGGCTTTGCGTCCAATGAGAAAGCTGTTGCATATCACGAGGATGTCAGTGCTGCTATTGCACCTTTATCTTGCCTCACTGAGTATTGTTGTGGCTCGTAGGCATTACAGTTCGGTAGAACTATTGAGTGCTTTCTTCCCTTGACAACTTGCACAGCATCTTCCAGTAATTATAAAAGCTAGTACTCAGAGAGGAGCGCTTCTGAGTCAGATGTAGCTCTATTCCTCTGAGTACTGTGTCTGAAGTATGCAGTGTCTTCAGCAATAAAGACTAATCTTTAACTTTTGGGAGTCAATCAAGAGCAACAGCAATGGCCTATATTGTTTTAGGGTCTTTTTGACTCTCTTGGCCAATGACTTGAAATGTGATTTCTCATGCTTATTACTTTTTTTTGTTAAATAGTCTATGACTGTTATTGGGAGCATTGCCACTCCAGTGGAGAAACTTCATCTATCCTATATACATCCATGTACTCATAAACTTACATATATTATATGTGTTTTTGGATAAAGATAGAGAAGCTTAGTCTCATTCCATTTGTCTAAAGATTTTCTTACTATTCTTTCTGGTGTCCAATTCCAGTGATAGGCTCAAAGGACTTCACTGGACCTTTTTTCTTGTCTACTGAGATCCAATGCCCTTTGAATACCATAAGAGTCATTAAAAATGAAACAGATGAATTAGAATAATCTAGATATGCTTTGGTGTTAAAGGAGGCTAGACCAAGTATATCATTAGCTCTGTGGAGAAAGGTTGAGTCCGTTCACACCCCAGTCCCACCTCCCACCAAGGGGATAGTGGAGTTGATGAATCTGAGCATTTCTTCGTCCAATCCTTAGCTCTTCTCAATGACTTAGCTGTGATTTTGCTGTGAAGGGAGTGAGGAGTTGAGGTGATGGTGACCACTGTCCTCACAGCACTTACAGATTTTCCTCTGTTTATTAGATTACAACTTCTCTGAGGCCAGGGTTTTCTGTGTTTTAATCACCACCTTATAGGAGAAGGAGTAGATTAAATTTTAAGCATGGTCTTTACACGGGGTGAATTCTTTTTTTCTTTTTCTTTTTTTTTGGTTTGAACTTTTTTCCTCATGAACTAAGGCCATATTAAATATAGTTAATACATTTAAAATAATTATTTTATTGTTTCTTTGCTGATTTTCTTTCCCTGGAAACTCCATGTACTATTGGTTGTTGAATCTGTCACTGAGTATCACTTTCATGTATATGTGAACATCCATGTGTATATACATACACACATAAATGTATCTCTCTCTCTCTCTCTATCTATCATCTATCTTTCTTTTAAGTGGCTTATCTTTTGGCACAATCAATTTAGACCTTGAAACCATGGTTGCTTATCTGGCCTCCAAAAAGACCTTGATAATTGACAGCTGTGTTCCAGACCTGAACGAACTCACAGAGCCTGTGATTATAGGCGCCTTCTAGCTGTCACTTTGATTTCAGGGGGATTGTACTTCAATGCTTTGCCTAGGAGTACTAAGAGAGAGACAGTTTCCCTTTGCAGGTTCCCTGTAGAAAAACTTCACCAATCTGAAGGGGAAAAAAGACACCCACTTTCTTTTCATCTGGAATTAATGTGATCAGCAGTGTCTGAGAAAGGAAGAGGAGGCTTGTTTCAGTTCCAGTGAAATCAAGACTTTCAAAGCCTTTGAGCTGTTAATTCCTCTCATTCCTTTCTGCTTTTCCTCCCATGCCATGTCTGCATCAAAGCTACACCTCTGATATGGGCAGACCAATCTGAGGCCAGGTGAAGACTGAACAGCCCTGCTTCACAGAGCAGCTGCATGCCTGCAATGGGGTTTTCAGTAGAAATCATCCTGGTCACCAGCATTCCAGGAAGTGGAATGGAAGGATGGGTTGCTCCGGGGCTGATCTGAAGCTGTGGAGTTCGATACACCTAAGAGATGAAACCCTTGAAAACTCAGATGCTGGAGAATAAAGGACATATTTATATGTAATAGTCTGAGACCAAGATAAAAATTTCCTTTGTCCAATCAAAGCTTTCTGAAATAGCTTTGTTTGTCCTTTGAAAGCAGTGGGGCTGAGCACCAAGGTGTGAGAAAATGCTCCAAGGAGCAGGTGATCTAGTTTGTTACTTAGGTTACACGTAGGCAGAATAAAACATTTGTAAATGAAATGTAGCAGAGAAGAGGGCCCTAAAATCCCAGTTCAGAGCATGAAGGAAATGAAGTCAAAACAAGGGGTTATCTTAAGAAGTCATAGTTGTCTAAGCAAACAGGCAATTTGGGGCTTTTCAGGTGTGAAAACTGCATCCACTGTTTAAAATGAAGACAACAGAGTGGAAGAAAAGGATGATGTTACACATGTTAGCTCACACATTATGGTCTTTAAGAAAAATAGCTTGTCTTCTGAAGAGTAAGTTGGTTAGAAAGCCACTCACACAAAGACAAAACAATATAAACACAACCAGCAACAACAAAAGGGTGAGAGTTTCCGCCATGAGAAAACTTGGTCCACAGACTTCTAGTCTATCCATATGGCCATGAGGATATCATAACTACTCGCTGTCTCGTTACCTTGGCCCTCTTTTAAATACTTTGGAATAGGAGAAAGATGCTTTAGAAGAGGTACTATTGACTTGAGATCTACTGTCCACAGGCAAAGGGATGCATGCATAGTGTGGGAAGTCCTTCTGTATGTGTGTTGCTTTTATTGGTTAATGAATAAAGAAGCGGTTTTGGCTTGTGATAGGGTAGAATAGAGCTAGGCTGAGAAGACTGAACTGAACACTGGGAGGAAGAAGGCAGAGTCAAGGAGAAGCCATGGAGCCCTACTAGAGACAGATGCTGGACAGAACCTTACCAGTAAGCTATAGTCATGTGGCGATACACAGATTAATAGAAATGGGTTAAATTAAGATGTTAGAGCTANGTGGGAAGTCCTTCTGTATGTGTGTTGCTTTTATTGGTTAATGAATAAAGAAGCGGTTTTGGCTTGTGATAGGGTAGAATAGAGCTAGGCTGAGAAGACTGAACTGAACACTGGGAGGAAGAAGGCAGAGTCAAGGAGAAGCCATGGAGCCCTACTAGAGACAGATGCTGGACAGAACCTTACCAGTAAGCTATAGTCATGTGGCGATACACAGATTAATAGAAATGGGTTAAATTAAGATGTTAGAGCTAGCCAATAAGAAGCTAGAGCTAATAGGCTAAATAGTGATTTAATTAATACAGTTTCTGTGTGGTTATTTCCAGTCTGGGCAGCTGGGAACAAACAAGCAGCCTCCTTACAACACATGCCTTTCCCTGTTGATGTGAAATTCTACCAATGTTTGGAAACAGTTTTCATAAGAATCATCTTTTTGGTGAAAAGTGAGGCTTAGTGGGGAATTTACAGATCATGGTAGGAGTCTTTGGGTCAGGACTTGGGAATTGGTAGCTGTGGGAGACAGCACAGTGGAGTAACAAGGAGTTGGGCTACTGTCATAATTAGGTTTAAAGCCTCATGATTGCTCTTGGACCCTGAACAAATTAGAGTCCCATGAGGAATTTTCTGAGATGAGTTAGTGTGCAGATAATTTATTTTGTAGTGTCTTTGGCCCAACACCTGACAGGGCGGTGGGCAGAGGTGACAATAAACAGAGAATAAGTGAAATGACCATGTAGGGTACTCTGGAGTTGGTGCCTTTCAGACTCACTCCAAGCTGAGACAGAAGGACCTTCGCACTGAGAAGTTTCTCTGAATAGAGGAGGAACCAGAGCAACCGAGGCACGCTGGAATGGCCAGAGCTGATGGCTGTCTGTCAGCAGCACTACCCCCACTGCTGGGGCGATGGTTTCATCATGGAGGGGTATCTGGGTAGCCCGAGAATCTGATACACTTAACTCCACTGTATTTCAGTTTCCAGGAATACTTTATTGAAAATTAAATGACATGGTCTGTACGAAGTGCTTAAAACTGAGTTCAGCATAGAGTAAATGTATAATGACCAGTATATATAAGGGTAGAAGTTAAGTTTTGTAGGGTTTCTGAGCAGTTTCTACTCCAATAGTCTTGGGATTGAGGCCTGATTCACTCAACCTGACAGACTGGTTAGTGTAAGCTTCTTATAGCCTTGCTTGTCAGTGATTATGTCTCATAGGTGTTTACAGAGATCCTTTCTCCTGTTGGGGGATATAGTGCTTTTCTCCCATTTGTCTCTAGCTCTCTCCTTACCTGTAGTCTACTCATCTGGAATGCCCCTTTTCTCTAATGATGGCTTTAGGCAGGACAGTGCTCCTAAGTAACAAGGGAAAGCAACGAGGAGAAATTTCCTGACTGCCCTCCCAGGCTCTAGACTCTCTCCTACTTTCACGTTCTCATACCCACCTATCCAATATCTATTCTTTCTATGCACTGTCTTAGTCTAGAACCGGAATGCGATTCTGGTTTGTTCTCCGTGGATAGCACGTTAGTGCTTTCAGCTGGCACCATGGTAGCTTGAATCTACAATGTCTTCCACAGACTCGCAGACTCATGTTTTGAACAGTGTTCCCCAGTTGGTGGCACTATTTCAAAAAGCTGTGAAACCTCAGGAGGTGGCGGTCTTGCTGTTGGAAGCAGATTCCTAGGGGGAGGCTTTTCCAACTCATACTGGTTAGTTTTTCATCAGCTTGACACAAAAGAGGATCATTGGCAAAAAGGAACCTCATTTAAGAAATGACCCCATCAGGCTGATCTGTAGGCAAGTCTGGGGGCATTTTCTTAATAAATAACGGATGTGGGAGTGCCACTGAGCTGTATAAGAAAGCAAGCTGGGCAAACCTTGAGGAGCAAGCCAGTAAACAGCTTTCCTTCAGAATCCCTGCATGGCTTCCTCCTTCCAGCTTCCTGCAAGTGTCTGTCTTGATTTCCCTCAAAGACGGACTGTGACATGGACATATAAGCCCGCCCAATAAAAGCCTTTGCTCTCCAAGTTGTTCTTAGTCAGAGTGTTTTATCACAACAGAAAGGAAACTGTGGCAAAGGTCATAACAAGTCCCCATGTGCCACATTTTTATTTATTGTTGCAGCCTTCCATTTAAATATTTTGTTGTAGTCCACCTTTGACATATTTATGCCTTAACTAAGATGTTAAATTAAATTTTGCTAAAGAAAAGAAGGAAATTTAAAACACCTGCTTTTTTTCCCCTGATAGTTCTTGGTTTACAGCACAAACTTTAAGCCAAATGTTTTCAATCATGTATATTAGATGCAACATATTGCAGTCCCCTGATCTCTGTGAGGGACTGGTTTCAGGACCACCCGTGGAGAGAGCATCTGTATGTTTAAGTCACTTATGTAAAATGGCATTGCATTGGCACGTAATGTGTGTATATCTTGCAAACTTCAGTCATCTCTAGACTGCTTATAATATCTTATACAATGTACATGCTATTTGAGTAATTATTACACTGAAGTGTTTTGGGAATAAAGGCAAGAAAATTTCCTAAGATGTATGACTAGATACAGAAGATACAACATTAATATACGATGCCCAGGGAACTATGGATCATACTGAGGGTATCACAGGGCAGTAGAGGGAGGGTAAACTGGTGGTCAGGGTGGAAAAGTTTATGCCCCCTTCTATTCTTCCTCTGTGTATAACGCATAGCTCAATGAGCAGCACCAACAGGCTGAAACATCATCTGATATTCTTCCCTTGCCAAGATAGGTACAACGGGCACTATAATTGTAATGATTGCATAGAACAATATAAATGAGAAATAAGGTACAGCATACCAAAAGGTGGTAAAGCCATGAAGCTTGATTGGGTGTATCTCTGTGCTTTCTACTTGAGCATTTATGGGTAAATTACTTAGCTTTTCTCAACCTCAGATTCCCACTCGAGAAAAAACATAATGGACAACAAGGATGCTTTCAGGATTTGCATGGTAGCATTGTGACAGAGACGGGTGAGTCCGTACGAGTGTCCAACAGTGCCTGACAGAGGTGTTCTCCATACTTCTGAGCTCTTACCAAGAATGTGCATGAGGGATGAAAATGAAGAGATGGGCTTGCAGGACAGAAAGGCTGCATCTCAGCTCATTGGAAAGCGTTCCATGTAAAACTTCCTTCCCGGTAATGGTGGGGACAGGTAAAATTAATATCAGAAATGGCTTTTACATCGAGACAGAAATCCATTAGTGAACAATTTGCTCATTTTACCCCAGATACTTCTTTTCCATTTGCTCGTCATAGCTGGAGAGCTTTGGGCTTGCCTGTCATCTGCATCTGTACTTGGTAGGCAGAGATGATTTGTGCTTCCATCAACTACTTTGTTTGGATGACTGGGGAGACAGGAGACCAAATAACTCTTTGTTGTTCACTTGAGAGGTATAGATGTTTAGGTCAACCACTCAGTATGGTAGTGTTAGGAAAGTGGACAAAATGTTTAGCATTAACTTTAATAAAAGCATCTAGCACATGCCTTGTAGCTGCACAGATCTCCACCAGGCCTTATTCAGTCTACTTTAACTTTGTTTAACCTTATGGAAATAATTTGCTGTTATTTGTATTTATAGGGAGGGAATTAAGATGTGAAGAGGTGGTATGTCTTTCTAAAGACACCAAGGTAGAACTTCCTGGAATTTGAACTTGAGTCTTCGTAAGAGTTCTTATAAGTTACATAGATTTAATGAGGTCATGTCATGTATAATCAGTACTTTGTCTACTACTTAAGAAAATTTACAGATATAGAAAGTCATTATATCATCAGTATATCCAGAAAGGCAGTATATCATCCAGAATATCACACTTCAGAATAGCTACTATTTAAGCTTTAGAATATTTTTGGTCAAATTTCAGTAAATATTTTTCTACAAAAGTAAACATCTGATTTGTTATTTTCAAACCACCATTTAAATAATATGTTCTGAAGGCTTTTACGTGAGTAAGCATTCCTCTAAACCCTGGTGTTAAATTGCTGTGTTATGTCATAAATATAAAGAGTTTTTATTGTCCAAATTTCGATTTCTATTTTCTCCTATTTTAAACAATGATGTCTTATCTTTGCATATATTCATATATTCTTTAGAGATTAAAAATTACATATTTTTATATGTACGTGTGGGGGTGGGCCCATGTGTGCCATGACCTGTGTATAGAGGTCAGGTAACAACATACACGAGTCAGTTCTCTCTTTCTACCGCATAGGCATTGGGGATTGAACTCACACCCTTAAGCTTGACAATAAATGCCTTATCTGCTGAGCTATCCCTGAACATAGTATTCCAGAAGAATAATACTTGCTGAGAAGTTGTTGTTATCTATTGCCTTAAAATAAACTAATCAAAACTTAGTAGCCATGAAGTAGGTACGACTTTGTTATACCATGGATACCACTGGCTGATAAAGGACATGGAGAGAGTGGTGGCCCTCTGCAGGAACCTTGCTGGGTTGACTCCTTCCCCAGACCTGGTGTAGACTGCGGTTGCTCTTCCCATAGGCAGCCCCTCTGGCCTGATGACTTCAGTGCAACTGCACCTTATGTGCGGTGGATCTGAGCACTGAAAGCGAATATTCCAGCATTACAGACAACGATGCGGGGACTTCATGAAGGGGTGGTGGATGTCATGTAGTGCCACTGCGACATATTCTAATGTCAAAGCAGTCACCATTTCATCTTGTTCACAAAGGGAAACGGAGCCCCACCCGTCCATAGGTGAAGTACCAAAGAATTGATAGCCACATTTAAGAAGTGCCAGCGATGATATAAACTACATTCAGGACTTTGACATCCATTACCAAGTTGACCCCAAAAGATGTATAAATCAACTCTTTTCCTGATGTTTACTGACCATCCACTCTTACTACCTGGTTATCACTACTTTGAGGGGCACTTATTGAGACATACGCAAGAGAGATGATATTCTGATTTTCGGGGTGAGCATTGCAAAATTTTGCATGCATTTTATTGATCATTTGTCAAAAGTTTATGTGATTTTATTTAACTATATGCTTATTTTTGTGTTAGAGGAAAATTGCCAAAGCTGATAGGTGCTGTTTATATAGTAAGACGAAACCAAGTTCTTACTCAAGATCGGGTTATTTTGCAGCCACTCCTTAGCAACTGAAATCAGTACGCATTTTTAGTACTGTGTTCAAAGGGCTTTTGCCTTGTTTGTATTTCTGACTCCATGCTATCTCTTATTTGCAATTCTGATTCCACGTTATCTTAGTTGGACAAGGTAAGCTCTTGGACCTTATTTTCTCATCAGTGAAGTATCCACAAAAGCTCAGAAAGGCTTAGCGTATGTTAAGTATTCTATAAATATTAGTGATTATCCAATTTAATTAAAATTGAATTTTTAAAAATAATTTCTTCTGTGACCATTTTCTATATGTATATGATATACTCTATCTTCTTATTTCCTTACTCTTCCCATATCCTCTTCTCACCAAGCTCCCATTTATTCTTAATATTATTGTTGTTGCCGTGTCTGACTCCTTGTTTTAGTACTCAGCTAATTCCTTGTGTTGCAGATTTAGAATGGGCTGATCATGGATCTGCCGGTGCTGTTAAAACCACCTGCCCTACATTCCTTGTCTTGATGGCTTTGAGACAGATTTCATCTTTGATGTTTGCATCCTAAGCTTTCCAAAGGAGTAAGTCACTTAACACTGCAGGGTGGGCTCTGCAGCAAGGTGGGAGGAGGGGGTGGGGCAACTGAGCTAAGCCACATAGTGAGAAGCTTGGCAATAATCCCCACCTCTGATTGCTGTGCCAATAAAATTAGAAAGTGTGAAGGAAAAAATTCATTTCTTTGTAAAACTCCTGAGACAAAACTAAATTTGATGGTTTCCTCAGCCTTTTTCATTTGCCTCTCCATCCAAATAGATGGATGGAGCCCCAAATCAAGCATTATTGTGTGCACTGTAGAGGAGCAATAATGAAAGAAAAAGAAAACACTTTTCTTTTATAGGATGAGTCGCAGAGGGTTTACATTACTTCCACTCAGGACAGCTGTTGAGATAAAAGTCAAAAGCTAGAATCAGGCCTCTCTCTCTCTCTCTCTCTCTGTGTGTGTGTGTGTGTGT
>LOJH01031376.1:10774-26385 GCA_001685095.1 Ellobius talpinus
TCTCTCTCTCTCTCTCTGTGTGTGTGTGTGTGTGTGTGTGTGTGTGTGTGTTGGTAGGTGGGGTTGAATCTGGGCCTAGCTCAGGTCCCATCATCACCTCTACCCAGCATCCTTGTGCTCATTCTTTGTGGATCCTCAAGGGGGTGTTGGAGGACCATGCACTGAGATATGGGGGTGGGGCGAGGTCTGCTTGGCTCTATCCTCACCATCCCTGGGGGCACGGGAACAGTTGTGTTCAAAGAAAGCTTCTTTGGCTTCAGGTCCCTGTGTGAAGGCTGCCATTGCTAAAGCTCCGGATGGACCACTTCGGGGTCCTGTCTCCCTGCCTCTAATCACCCTGTGAAATATGAGTTGGGGCACTTTTCTGTGACAAATGCCGGCTCAACTGAGCCCCGTTTCAGGCATCCAGTGTCAGCACTTGTCACAGACAGGCATTGTGGTCACAGCAGCCAGACAATGACAGATTCAGACTTCTGGCCAGTCTGTCAGGGAAGTTTCCCGCTCAGGCCTGGGCTTGTCACAAGAATGCCTGGCCAAATCCTTCCAGGACTTTGGGCTGCACCTGCGCTTCCAAATGTCGGTGGGCTTGAGAGCCAGGCTCTTTCCACTGTCTTTGTCAAGGTCAGCTGACTGGGATGGGGGAGGGGAGCCCCTGAGTTGAGCCAGACAGAGGCCTGGTGTCTTTTGTCCTGTGGCTTTCACTGTCAAGGGGTTTCAGAAGTGTCAAAGCAAGGATCAGAAGAGATACCAGTAAAAATTCTCTGTGGCAATAATTAGTTGAGGCAAATTTAGTCATTTGAAATTACCTTTCCAACTTCTCTTATTGGTTTTGGTTGGATAGGGAATGAAGAAGAATGAAGCCAGCTATGGGGGTAAGAACAAAATGCTTCACAGTAACGGCTACCTCTGAAATTAGGCCAGGCTCAGCCATGTGGTGATCATAATGAGGATTTATAGGTCAGAAGCTGCAACCCGACGGCCCGTGGACCAAACTTGGCACACAGCACTTTTATTTGGCCTATGGAGTATGTTTGCTTTTAATGGCACTTCATGATAATAGGTACAATTCTGAAAAATTCATAAATGATTCCTGGCTTCTCTTCAAAGACTAAAAGATACATCAGTTCTAGGTTTGTCTCGCTAGGTTGAGAGGAGAAGAAGATAAACTGAGTATTGCCCCTGAATACTCACTTTTAGAAGGGCACGGATTCTGCCGTGCCAGTGTCCCAACCTTTCCCTGCTTTGTGTGCCTAGCCTGCTTCTTTAATTTCTACTGCATAGTGCATAGGTGATCCCTGCAAACATCTGAGTTCTTGATTCTGGTATAAAGACAGGTCATTTCTGCCCTTGATCTTGAGTGAACTCCACTAACTGATCTCTTCCTCGCCTCTCACCAGTGGAGAGTGACAGCCCTGTTCCACTTTTCATGATTTAAATTTGGTTAATGGGAAGCTTGAACTTAGAATACTTGCTGTTCCGCAGACCCAGAGAGACTAGATAACAAGGAGAGTTCATGGGTGATGCCCAGATCGCCCTGGAAAGGAAAAATAGAAGAGATTTCTTGACTGTATTGAGGGCAGGTGGGGACGGGAATGTGAGCAATCAGGTCGGGAGGAGGAAGGGGGAGAATGCAGAGGGGACTGCTGGGGGGTGCATTTTGGGGTCAGGCTGAAGTCTGGTGCAGGAGAATCTCCCAGGAGTTTATGGGGAGGACCTCAGGTTAGCCTCCTAGCAATAATGGATAAGTAGCCTGAACTGGCTATCTCCTGTAACCAGATTGATACCTGGTCCATAAAGAGGCATCTTCCAGCAACTGATGGAGGCAGATGCAGAGACCCACAGCCAAACATTAGATGGAGTTCAGAAATCCCGCGGAGGATAAAGGAGTATAGGAGTCAGAGGAGTCAAGGACACCACAGGAAGGCTCCCACAGTCAACTAACCTGGGCTCAAAGGGGCTCACAGAGACTGAACCAACAATCAGGAAGTCTGCACGAGAATGACCTAGGCACTCTGCATATATGTTACAGTTGTGACTCCAAACAGCAGAGACAGGGACTGTCTCTGACTCTTTTATTGACTTTGGGACCCTACTTCTCATACTGAATCACCTTGCCCAACTTTAACAGGTGGGGAGGTGCTTAGTCCTACTGCAACTTGATATGCCATGTTTTATTGATACCCATAGGAGCCCTGCTCTTTCCTGGATGGAGACAGAAGAGGAGGGCATTGGGGGTGAAGGTGAGGGACTGGGAGGGGATGATGGCAGGGGGTAGAGATGGGAGATGTATTATTGCTTCTAGTTTATTAAATTTGTGCATTATAAAAAATAAATTGAATAAGAATAAAAAAGAATACTTGATGTTCTTGGAAAGGACCCAAGTTTGTTTCCCCACACCTACGTCAGGAGGCTCACAATCCCTTCTAATACCAGGCCCAAGGGATCTGTCACCCTCTTCTGGCCTCCAAGGCACATGCACTCACACGAATCAATTGCCCTACTATCATCATAAATAGGTATTAAAAATAAGACTAAAGTCTTTTTTTAAAATTCAACTAATAATAGGAAATAATAAAAGTGATACAGTCTGTAGCTATTGCTGATCTTTAGTTCATGACCTTAGAGGTTGCTGTAAATGATAACTTTATTTACAAGTTTGAATGTAGATAACTAGGAGAGGAAGAGACACATTAGTCAAGGCCTGATCTCATTTGAACTTACAAATAGGCTTCTATGCTAGTCACATGACCACCTTTCCATGAATGAGGACTCTGAGGTATGAACTTTTCTAAACCTTATAAAGTTGAAATTAAGGGAACCAAGACTTGTATTTTTGTGAAATGTCATTGTTTTTTTTTGAAAACAAATGTTCTACCACAAACTGTCCCATCAATGGAATCCTATAGCTCCATTTAGGCTAAAATTCAAGTATTGCTAAGGTAAAATCTACGAGTCCCATTGAACAGGCTGCCTCTGAAATTTGGAAGCTGTGTTCAAGAGTATTTTATGATGAATAAATATAGCTTCACTTCTGATGGGAATATTTGTCTTGAAGTAAAATTTCAGCTCACACCCTTTTCAGTTCAAACAAGCCATTTATTGATTTCAATAATGAAAACAATAGAAGCATACTTTTGTGGGTTCTGTACGTGTATATATTACCATATTCGACCGTCTCAACAGTCACATAGGATAGGTACAATCATCATCTCTACAGATGAGGAATGCAGTGAAGAGAGATGGTGATGAGAGGCTTGAAGAAGCCTATAAGAAGAGCAGCAGGTAGTTGGCATGAGAACTATCAAGGCAGTTTAGCTTGTTGACTTTCTCACCTTTGGTGGATATTAGCAAGACGTTGCTCTAACTAGACAGTGATGTAACAGACAGCTTCTCTCTGTTCTCCAGGGCCTAATATCAGAAACACTCCACCAGGACTCCTCTGTGCAAAGGGACTTATGTGGATGATCTGTTAGAAAGATTATTGATCACTCTAATAGCTGTGAATAACTTGGTATTTATCTTAGTTAGGGTTTCGATTGCTGTGAAAAGGCACTGTGACCATGGCAACTCATATAAAAGAAAATATTTAATTGGTATGGCTCTCTCACAGTTCAGGGGTTCATCCCTTTATCATCATGGTGTGACATAGCAGCAGGCAGGCAGCTCTGGTGCTGGAGAAGCAGCTGCAAGTCCTACATTTTGCAGACAACAGGAAGTGGTCTGAGTGTCATACTTAGCAAAGCTTGAGCAAAAGAGACCTCAAAGCCCTCCCCGACAGTGACACACTTCCTCCAACATGGTCACACCTACTTCAACAAAGCCATATCCTCTAATAGTGCCATTCCTTTTGGGGGCCATTTTCTTTCAAACCACCACAGAGTTATAAGTTTTACAATTTTGTTTTGGGACAGGGTTTTGCTACATAGTAGAGTCATGCTTTGAACTTATGATCCTTTGGCCTCTGTCTCATGAGTGCTGGGGTAAAGGCAAGCACCACCTCACTGGACTTTGAGTAACATTTTTTTGAAATGATGGTTGAATTATGTTATAGAAATCGATACTGTGTTTCATTGATCATGAGAAGAAAAAACTATTTTAGATCACCTTATTTAACCACAGTAGGTTTACTGTTTAGTCTGACTTGGTAGACCAGGTGAGACATTTGAAACTTATACAGGATATATTTGAGAGGAGGACGGTGATCCTAGTGTGCCCTTGTTGGTTGTGTTTTCCATTACTTATGGCTAATGGCTAATTGTATTCTGAAGATACAAATGGAAATATAGAGAAAAAAATTTGTGTTTTAAATTGTGTGGCAACTCACTCTGCTCTGAGCATTAATCAGCCCTTTGTCCAATGCATCAGATTGGATGCATTACCCAGCCATTAGTCACTTAGCAGCTGTCTTAGTTATTGTTCTATTGCTGTGAAGTGGTACGGTGACCAAGGTAACTCTATAAAAGGAAGCATTTAATTGGGGCTTGCTTACAGTTTCAGAGGTCTAGTCCATTATCACTATAGTAGGGAGCATAGGGGCATACATGGCAGATGTGGTGCTGGAGAAGCGTCCAAGAGATAACGTCCTGAGCCACAGGGAGGAGGGAGAATGAGAGCCACTAGGCCTGGGCTTTAGAAACCTCAAAGTCGATTCCCAGTAACACACCTCCTCCAACAGGGACACAGCTACTCCAACAAGGCCACACCTCCTAATCTTTCCCAAACAGTCTATCAACAGATGATTAAGCATGCAAATAGGTGAGCTTATGGGGCCCATTCTCCTTCAAACTACCATAGCAATCTTTTAGGCTATCTGAGGTCCTGTTAAGATATCACAGTGCTACTGTTCTAGCCCCTCTTTTGAATTTAACAATGGCTCTTCTGTGCCAGACCAGTGATACAAAGGAGGTACCAGGCATAAAACTTGAGGTCAATGGATTCAGTACTGTGTGAAAATGCTGAAAAGCACATAGGAACCAACACAGCTCCAATAGATTCGTAATAATCCAGTTTCAGAAATTCACTTGGGGCTTTGGAACATACCTTATGGATACAGGCAACCACTTCTGTCTTCTCTATCCCTGCCATATTAAGAGACTATACAGAGCCACACTACCTAACTAGAAGTGAATAAGTCATTTCATTTAAATGGGAAATGCTAGTATCTTGATGGTTATCTTAGAAAAAGTTTCTCATGTTCTCTTTCCTTTCCTGCCACCTCACTCATTCTTGGGCTAAAACTCAGGGGCTTGTATATACCTTGTATCTACCACCATTTATAACAAAACAAAATTTTATTGTCATTTATTAATTATGAATAATAGTGGGTTTCATTATAAAATGTTGGGGTAGCTCAATTAGTTTTATTAAGCTTATTTAGGGAGAATGGTGAGCATTGGCACCTTATCAGTGGCTATGCCACTAAAGAAAGTATCTCTTCCTTCTCTGTCAACAATTAGCTGTATATAAATCCTCAGTGAGGGGTGGGATATCTTGAGCCCTTCCTTGCTCCATGATTGGCTGTTGATGGACCCAATCTTGTACAGACCTTATGCAGATAATCACAACTGCTGTCATGTCAAGAGTACAATGACCAAGGCATGTCTAGAAGTCAATGTTCCACAATACTTCTCCTTTCCTTTTGGCTCTTTCCCTGTTTCTGCCCTTTCTTAAGTGATGTTCCTGAGCTTTGGAGGTGCTGGTTTAGATACCCTGCATACTGTATATACATGGATACAAATAATCTGAGATGAATAATAAATATTGCCTCATAGGATACTGTTTATCTTCAAGATAAACTGCTTGGCCCATTAGCTCTAGCTTCTTATTGGATAATCTCTTACATATTAATTTAACCCATTTCTATTAATCTGTGTATCGCCATGTGGTAGAGGTTTACCGGCAAATTTTTGGCATGTCTGACTCTGGTGGCGACTCAGTGGCTTCTCTCTGACTCTGCCCTTCTTTTTCTCAGCATTCAGCCTGGCTTTCCCTGCCTACCTAAGTTCTGCCTTGCTATAGGTACAAGACAGTTTCTTTATTCATTAATGGTAATCACAGCACACAGAGGGGACTCCCNATCTCTTACATATTAATTTAACCCATTTCTATTAATCTGTGTATCGCCATGTGGTAGAGGTTTACCGGCAAATTTTTGGCATGTCTGACTCTGGTGGCGACTCAGTGGCTTCTCTCTGACTCTGCCCTTCTTTTTCTCAGCATTCAGCCTGGCTTTCCCTGCCTACCTAAGTTCTGCCTTGCTATAGGTACAAGACAGTTTCTTTATTCATTAATGGTAATCACAGCACACAGAGGGGACTCCCATATCACCTACTGACTTGCCCTCCCACTTCCTTATTCAGCTCAGGTTTATCTACCCAGAAGTGGCTGCCCACAGTGCACTGGGCCCTTGTATATTAACCGTCAATCAAGATGCAGCTCCACAGGTCTACTCACAAGACAATCTGTTTGGGACATTTTCTCAATTGAGGTTGCCTTCCCTAAATGACCCTAACTTACGTTAAGTTGGCAAAGAGTTTGCCAGCACAGCCAGTGTAACGAAGTCTCCTTGAGGAAAGAGAGAGCATGTCAGTGTTTAAATTGGTAAGGTGCCTGTGCTCTGGAAAGACTTCACACTTTCCCACTCTGATGGTTCTTCAGTTTTCTTTTTAAAAAGATTTCCAAATGGTATATATAAATACTTAGTTGCCCATAAAATGACATATTCATAGACTCGAAACTGGTGTGACTTCTGTTTCATCAGAGCCTTGGATCGAGGGCTTGTTCGCTGGCCTTTTTGTTATGGTACTCAATAACTAAGAGAAGCAGTTTAAAGATGGGAAAACCTCGTTGGTTTGTAATTCAGAGATGTCAGTCTAGGGTTAGCTGGTTCCATGGATCTGATGTGATGAGAGGCATCATGGAGGAAAGGGCACGGTGGAACTGAGCTGCTGACATCAGTGTAGCTGGAAGCAGAACAAGGTTAAGAGAAAAGAGCCAGGGACAAGAAACTTTTCAAAGGCATGCGCCTGGTGTCCTGTTTTATTTAACCAGGCCCCACTTTCCCAACCTCTGTGGCAGCTAGTTTTTGTCATCTCGGAAGGACTCTCAACTGAAGAACTGCCTCCATCAGATTGGCCCTAGTCCACTGTGGGCAGTGCCACTTCTGGGTGAACAATCCTGGCCTGTATAAGAAAGGTACCAGGGCAAGTTAGGGGAAGCAAGACAGTGAGATCTCCATGGTCTCTGGTTCAGTTCTTTCTTTCAGGTTCCTTCTTTGAGTTTCTGCCTTGCTTTCCTTGATTATGGCTGTAACTTGTAAGTTGGTTTTGGTCTCTGTTTCATCACAGCAATAGAAAGCAAGCAAAGACAATCTTCCAATAATGTCATTAAGCTATGAATTCAGCAATGGAATAACCAACTGATAATTCCAATTGCCAATCATGATTAGCTCAACAAGCTAGGTACTTCTTTCTTCAATACCTTGGGCAGGTGGCATGCCAAATCTAAACCACACCAGAGGGCAATGTGGAAGGAGGTGCCTTAGTGCAGGACCAGACTTGGAGGAGACCAGCAAGTAGGGAATTTGGGTCCTTTTGAGAGGAACCCCAACCAAATCCTGTGATCCAATGAAGCTGTAGACTCTTCCTAGAGGTGCCTTTGTTTAATGCCATGTTTACATCATCTGTAACCAGATCCTAGTTTAGAGTTTAAAGAGTATGCCATTTTTTCTAACTTTAAAATCAACTTTGAGAAAGAACTTAACTCCTGTCAATGAATGAATGCGGTTAATTCCACCAAAGGAGAGGAATGTGGAACAATTGCTTTCTCAGCCTCACTAGTGCCCCTGCGACAGGGCAGAGTGTGAAAAACCAAACTTCCTGTTTACTTTCTATTTCTCCCAAAGAATACCAATACTCTTTGTGTAAGAAATTAATATAGCTGATGAGTTGACTTTGGGCGTTCTGAATAGAATATTCCTTGACTACAGCATTACTCATGGGAACATCGAGTGTTTTCAGGATGTTCCTGGAGGCAAAGTTTCTCTGTTCTTCCTACACTCCGGAGAAGGACATGTCTAAGAGGCTCCATGTTGTTCTACCCTGGACGGAGGTGTCTTCTGTGCAACAAGGAGCAGTTTGAGGATGAAGGGCAAAGGACTTTGTCTGCTTGACACTGAGATGTGGGCAGCGCCTCTGGCTCTTGCTGTGGAGTTCAGAGAGCCACACTAGGGAGAAGCCATATTCTTTTTCATGAGGGAAAAGTCTAAAAGACAATTATTTTGAAAAGTTGATGTCTTTAAAAATTGATGGCATGATTTAGCTTCATTCCTGTCAAACGCCGGAGTCCACGAGAATCTGAGTGACTTTTTGAAAAATGGTTCCTTCATGTTTTCGCATGAAACCAAAGAAGCACTGTGACATTATTCATTTTGGCCAGAAATCTCTGCTCCAGCTGCCACTTTACTATCGATCGGAAACTCTCTTTGCCCATCTTCTGCCCAGTATTAGGGCCTCCAATCTCCTTCTGCTTTTAAGCTACTGAAGCAAAGAAAGAGGGTCAGGGACTGGTATGGAGCTTTCATGGGGGCTATTTACAAAGTTTCACCCACTCAGTTCTACCCAGATTTAGCAATTTGGATTATAATATATTGCTAAATGATATCTCTCCAGAAGGAAAGAATGGTGTTATGAACTTGCTAGTTATTGTCTTAGAGGATATAGAATCTCATACTGGTCACAGATCACTCAGCCAATCAGCAAAAACGTTAGAGCATCAGCTCAAGTTTCCCTTGCTGATCTTTATTGGGTTAAACTGTAAAGGAGTTTTGAAGATGCAGGAGTAGAAGAGTTTGGTTGTCTAGCTCTAGACAAGAACTTGAAGGAAAAAAATAGCATGGACTCCTTAAAGTGAGTGTGCATCACATGACCACACCCCACTGAACAGGCTTAAGACAGGATTTACACTGCAAAACTTCAGCAGCACAATTACCGTGTCTTCTGCAGGGGAACTCCTGTCATAAGCCTGTTCTGTGGGGTGTGGTAGTGTAAAGAGTCTGTCCCAGGGGAAGAATTGGTCCCATTTGTGGTAGGTTTTTGCTGCTTATAAGAGCTCTCGCTAGGAAACTTGGGTCTATCTGTTTCACTCGGGCTTGAATTTGAAATTTCAGCCCCACAATCCCTAAATTTCTCTGGGCTGCAATCCCCATATCTATAAGGGAAAAACTGAGCCAGAATATTTCTTTTAAAAATCATCTTGTTCAAAGTTTGCATTAGAACTAAGGAAGTAGTTTTAAAATTTATGTATTATTTTCTAGTTTAGGTTTGTACCTTCATGAATGCCAGCTCTACCACTGGGTCACGCCCCTAGATCCTGTACTCCCATTTATACATGATATTTTGCTCTTTCTTTCTCTCTTTCTTCCCCTTTCTGTGTTTCTTTCATTCTCTTTCTAAACATACTGTTTTTCAGGCTTTTAGACTTGGACATATTATATGTTGAGTATATTTCCCTTCACACCTCTTTTTATTAATTTCAGTGTGATTCACTTTGCTGTCAACCATTCATTGAATATATTTCTATAAACTCCATATTTACATGTCAAACACTATGCTAGGCTATGGGATATGCTTATAAGAGTGAATTACAGAGTCTCATTCCCAAGGAGCTCAATACCTACTGAGTGTGTTCATTAGCAGTAGGGAGTGAAAATCTATACAGGAAAATAAATGACAAACATAATACAATGCACTGTAAGTTAATCTATGAAGTATGGGTGGCCGCGGGAAGTCAGGCAAGGGATATCTCACTTAAGTCTTTGGGAGCAGAAGAAGATGAAATTGCTTCTAAGAGGAAGTGACATTTGAACAAGTCCTAACAACTCCTGCTGGGCAGGAGGATAAGGGGTTACTTACCTATGTTGTGTTTAAAGGAAAGTCTGCACAAGTGAGGAGGATGGAAAGAGAGGGGTAGGTAAGGGCGATGGCCAGGAATAGCTGGAAGGGAAGCTCCTGATATGATGGGAATTTGGCATGAAGACCGTGACACTGGGAAAGAAGGAACACAGACAGAGGCAGCTGGACATAGGGATCAAGGACATCATGACGTCCATCGTGTTTTTATTGTGCATCATACCATTCTGGACTGATTTCTGAAGACTGACATAAAGTCATAAAGTGAAAGAGAGATGGAACTTTGAAGCAGGGGGCTGACCTGTACTCTCTCTCTCTTTAATTATACATCTTGGCTACAGTGTTCGGGAGGTTTGGGGGTGGGGAAGTGGCTTCGTTGGGCAGCTCTGGGCTGAATGGAAAAACCAGTGATGTTGCTTCCGTTTCTCGACAGGGCCACCAGCTGTGTCACTGGCAGAGCTTTCCCGGTACATATGTGTTCTGCGTCTGTTGAGGTAAGAGAGACTGATGACAGGGTACCAGATGCTGTTCTCCAAACTTATGCCCTTTTGTGAGCACCATAGCAGGCTGGAGGAGGTGCTGCTTTCTTTCTCTTCTAATCTGGAAATTGGCTGAGGCCTGTCTCCTGGTCAGACTGGGGTGGCCATTTGCAGCCTCACTAGGGGGCGGTAAAGAAAGAGCCAACTCTTCTGCAGGATAACAGGAAAGACCTGAGGCTCCACGGGGTACAATCAGTCAGGATTTGCTCATTACCTGGTTGACTTGTCTAAATATCTCCATATGTCCTTCAGACCCTATCCATGCCCTTTGATGACCTTGACACTCATAGGTTTTGTTCTTACGTCTTGAGATGCTTGAGTATTTCAGAGTGTGCATTCGTCTTTTGTTAAGAGAAGACATTTTGGCCTTTCTTGTAAAGAACTGTTGGCCTCTGGATGGCCAATAACTGAGAATCTCCCTCCTGATAAAGCCATGTGAGTTGTGTCTTTATTTCCGTGCCTTCACGCCGGTCCAGAGAGAGATAGTTTGTGTTGGGGTCTGGTCAAGAGAAATAATTTATGGTCCGCCCAACAGTGGAGGACCTACTAAACAGCCATCCAAACAAAAGCCTACAAAGACAAACAGCTATGGCTCTTCTGAACCCCTCTAGACAGAGAAAGCACAGGGAAATGTATGGATATCTAGCAGCCTCTCCCAATCTATGCACACTCAAAGCAGAAAGTCCAATGGGGTTGGGTTCGAGGGACAAGGATTGTCAATCTCTCTATCCATAAGTATTAATGTTAATATTTCTTTGTTCCTTTTCATTCTGGGTGGGCCTAGTGTATCTTCACTGGGTGTAGCCCTTGAATAGTCTGTTGCAGGCTCCAAGAAAGGTCTAGACTTTCATGAGTGCTCTTTGAATGTGTTCCCTTGGATCACCTTTAATCTGGCATGATTATATATGTATATGATCTATAACTCTTAATAGGTTCCAATTCCTTGAGAAAACAAGTGTAGTTCTCTATTCTAGATTTCCCAGTAGCACTAAGGCAGGGTGTCCTATATGTAGTGGTTTCTAATAAGTGTTCCACTGAATTAAAAAGTGCTATTTGAGTAGACATACTCCCTTAACTCATTAAAACTGTCTCAGAAAGGCCTGAATTATGGTTTGCTGCCACCGTTCATGTCTAAACACAGACTCTGGCAGTTTTCTACAATAGAGAAGAATCTAGAAGCAGAACAATTTTGAGGTGCTGCACTTCTGTAAGAGGATCTATGGAAAGCACACTTATATTTACAGTGGTTGTGCAGAAAAGTCATTGGTGTGTGTGTGCATGTGTGCACATGTGAGGGGCATGTATGTGCTTGCATGTGAATGCATATACCTGTGAAGATCAGGGAACAACTTCAGGTGTCAGTCTTTCAGTGTTGTCCACTTTTGAGAAAGAGAGAGAGACAGAGAGAGAGAGAGAGAGAGATTACAGAACACTTGTTGACCAGTGCGCCTGTCTCCACGTCCCCAGCATCGAGATGAGAAGTTCATGCCACCATGCCCAGCCTTTCACATGTGGATTGTGGAGATTAAACTGAGGTCCTCTCCGCAGTCTCCATGCACTAATAATTCTTAGCCATCGCAGCACAGCATTGTGCTAGGTGTATGCCACATGTCAGGTCTGAGTACCAGGCCTGTTCTCAGGGTTTTTATATATTTTATCTCTCCCTATCAATAAGCACTGCAACCTATGAACGCAGTGTTATTTTTTAAGGTGAGGGGACCCCCTAGATTTTGCATCATTTGCTCAAGATCATGGTGAAGCCAGAACTCAGACTTGGAGCTGCAGCTTTTGTTACATAGCTTCACTGCCTGTGTTTGGTTTTTGATTGTGCTTGTGGGCTCGGGCCCTAGTCCTGTGAGTCAGTGTCTGTGAAAACTTTCCTGAGCCAGGAGGAGTGAGGACAGGCACAAGCCTGGAGAATTTGCCCCTTTGGAGATTTCACAGCCAGTCAAAAGCTATCACAACTCCAACCATCACCATCCAGCACTTCCCATGTGTGATCCAGAAGGAGAAGTGATTCTGGAAAAGGAGCCGTTTCTGGGCAGGAAAATAGAAATCAATTATGGTGTGTATGATGTGTGTGTGTGTGTGTGTGTGTGTGAGTGTGTGTGCTTGTAGGCTGCAAATATCTGTGATCTCTGGATGACTGCTATAGAAATAGAAATAACCTAAATATCTTGACAAGTTGGTTTGCACAGTGAGCAAGATGACCTCAGCAAGTGGTACCTGGTTTCTTCCAAAAGGTCACGCCTGAACTACTGCCTCCAGGCAAAGTACATGTGGAGGCCAGCACCTGCAATCTATGGGGTAGATAGGCTGTCTGCTTGTATGACTTGCTCAGAGTGCAGGAGGAGGGGAGAAACAACAGCAGAAAAGGGGGTGGTCTAACAACCAGAAATTCTAGAAACCAGGGATAAAGCAATGAATATGGCATGGGCTTCTTGCACTATTGGGACAGTCTGTGTTGAAGCTTCCTGGTCATATACTACGTGAAATCATTTCTGGTTCCCAGAGTTCAATGCATGGAAAAGACACTATTCTCAAAAACACTTGAAGTTTGACCGAGTTGTAGGAACTGAGAGTGTTATTACTATAATGCAGCAATTTTTGCTGTACCAACAATCCTGGTACTTTCCTGTCAACACAGTCAAGAAGTTAAGACATAATTTTCTGATGATCCCAAAGTTTTTGTTGGAAAAATGAAGATGTTCTTCAATACTACATTTGTAATTTCATAAAAGTTTGCCTTTCTAGACTGGTGAAGTTTCTCATAGACTATGTTTTGGAAGATGAAGGTAGAATTACAAAATTGAACACGTAGCTTTGATTTATCTCTTTCAATTATTTTTTTCTAGTGGGAGAGAGAATTTCTATACAGAAATATCTGGAACCCAAACACCAATCTAATTAAAAGTATTTTCCTAGTGATTTTAGAGTTAGTTTCTTGGAAATTTTTGTCAGTAGCATGAGAAATGGTTGAGAGTTTTCAAGAGGAGGAGAAGGAGGTGTGTGTATGTATGTGTGTATGTGTGTGTATGTATGTGTGTATGTATGTGTGTATGTGTGTGTACGTGCTTGTGTATGTATGTGTGTGTATGTGTGTATGTGTGTGTGTAAAATTATCGACAGCCTTGAGTTGTCTGTTTTCTGTGTGTGCAGAGAATAAACAGTAATTTCAGTCCCCTGGTAGGCTTAATTCATTCACCGAGGTTTGGGGTGGTCATGCTTAGGTATTTGTGTGTTTTTATATGACCGAATCTGTTATGTCAGGGAGAAAAAAGATGCATTCTGGTTATGTGTCAGAATAAATGGTTATAGCTCTACCTACTTTACCTTTATTCCCCTTAATACAAAGGCTATGAGAATTGATCTGTTTACAGAGAAACAACTTCAGAGTATAATGACCTATTCCTGGCTCACCACATACCCAAGACTTGTTAAATCCATTTCAGTCTTTTTCCTCCTTTGTTGTAAAATCTCTCAATAGCACTATTGACTGACACAACTCAAATCTATAACCTTCTTATGAGAATCAGAATTATTTGCTTAGTATTGACATAACACGTTTAGCTGATTAAAGTTAAAGAAAATTGTACAAGACTTAACACTACAAAACAAATTTTAAATGAACTTTTGATTGCATGTTGGATTCATTTTTCAAATGACATCTCTTATTTTGAAATGGGGCAATAGCCACAGATTTGAATGCAGTAGTTTTAGCAGCACACGTTTATTGGGATGAATTCTTAATGGGCATGTGTACCCTTTTCCCATAGAATTCAGTAATCTGAAGACTTCATATGGGTTTTGGGAGATGAAGCTCTCTACTCCAGAGATGTGAATTATCTTAATATTCACATGCCATTATGTTCATATGCCATTATGTCGTACTTCTCAACCATTTTCAGTCATTAATGTGATTCTTAACAAAGATATAGACACTCGTGCATGAGCTTTATGGTTCTTCACTTTCCATGACAACAGAGGTGAAGGGGCAAAAATACACCTATGATATCATCAAAAATGAAAACCTTTTGTAGTTTTGAAGATAAGATCAAGAAAGTAAATAGGTAGATAAAGAACACAAGAGAAGTTTTGTAAATCTTTTGCCCAATAAGAGACTTGTATCTGTAATATATAGTTATTTCCAGACAATTATGCATAGTAAGACAATTAATGCAACTGAAAAGAAACAGACAAAAAACTTGAATAGGGATTAAAGCAAAGAGGCTATGTAAGTGTTTAATAACACTGAAAAGATGCTCAGCATTATGAGCCATCAAGGAAGTGCTAATCACAACCACAGGGAGGTTCTCTGTAATTCCCTTAGGAAGGATATAATAACTAACACAGGCAACAAGAACTCTTTGGAAGGAAAAAGAGAAGTCAGAATTGTTATACATTGCTGTTGAAAACACAAAGAGATGCTGCGGAATGTGCAAATGTGGCAAACTATGGCAAAAATCAATGTGGCACCTTTTCATATGGTTAAACATGGTGAGTATTGTATGAACCTGCAGTTCTGCTCCTCTGTATATACTTCTGGAAATGGAGCATCAGCATCACGTGTAAACAGATGGTTAGCATGTAGAGTGAGCCTTAGATCCAACCAGGAAGTTGTTGGTTACTCCCTTTACATTCATGTCAGGATTGCACCAGTAGGCATATTCTGCCAGGCCAGTCATTATTGTAATGCTCCCAAGGTCCACAGCTGAGTGAGAGTTATAAATACTTTTCTCACCCAGTCGTGTAAGTATACGTTCAGCTCCATGAAAGGTAGCCAATAGGAAGGAAGCTTCGAGGTTGGTACCTGCTTGATGTCTGTGTTTCTAGTAACTGGACCAAGAACCTGTGGCTTCGTAGGTCATAGGCCCTAAAGGAGAACCTACAAATATTACTATGCTACCTAGACATAGTGATAAACTGCCTCCTAAGTTCTTATCTTTACACTCCTAGTGCATCTCTCAATCCTCACTGGAGAAACTACTTTTTGTTAGATGGAAAATAGTACAGAGATTCCTAACTGTTCAGTGTGCAGAGAATCAGGACTGTGGAGTGCTCAGCATTTAGAAGGGCATGCATGTCATACCCCTTTCCTTTAAAGCTCAGGGATCATACTGGAAGAGGGAAGGAAAGATTGTGACAGCCAGACGTGGCCAATGAC